>UESW01004906.1:242163-277182 GCA_900491605.1 Calamus simplicifolius
TCTAACAGATGGTCCTGCAGCCTCAGTATCTATTGCTCTTTCCTCTGTCACTCCTTTCCTTTCCCACTTCCCATCCTTTTTGACAAACCCCATCCTATGAATAGTTGCCAGACTATAGAAATCAGTGTGTCTTAAGTTTTTCATTGGTTCATTATCAGAGATCACCACACCCTGGCTTCGAAAAATCAAAGTAAGATCATCCCATATGGCAGACTGGATTTCCTTTTCCCTGCACAATCTGCTATATACCACAAAATCATGCTTGGAAGATTGATTGGCTTGCCAGTCACAATGGCGTCCATTACAAAAACATCTCTTTCGGAAACATAATCAAATCTACCCGTTTTAGGAAATAGAATCCTACAGCATATATTGTGAAGCAATCTCAACTCTAAGGAGCTGATTAGCAAGAATCTCTTCAAATCCAACCACATCCCTGTTCAATAATCTGGATAGGGGCGCGGTCATCAGAAGAGAAGGTTGAGGTGCCAGACAAGGGTAATTGCAATAATCTAGCCAAGATCTCGGGAGTTACAGAAATTCTTACTCCTCTCACATTGCTAATAAGCCCATGGTCTCCTCTAGACAAATTTTTGTAAAATTCTTTAACTAATGAGGGATAAGTCGGGCATTCAAGAGAGCAAACTTTCTCCCATCCCATCTCTTAACTGTCTTCCAAAAAGAAAGCCCTCATTCTCAAACAATTCAAAATCCATCTTCCTACCAGTGGTGATGATTTTATCTGCTAGTCGGTCTACCTGGGAGGACGTGGCAGTAGGAGCAGCAGCTGGAGGAGAAGCAGATGCGGTCCGAGTCGGCTTGGCGAAGGTTCACGCGCCGGACTTTTCCGTTTGCTTCACGGAGCGCTTCCTCTTGATGCCACCCGCCACTAGATCCTCTAGTCATTTGATGATTGGAGGTGATAAAAAGGGATTCAAGGAGTTTTGGAGGGTTTGGAGAGTGTGGAGCGTATTTTTGATTAGGGGACGAAATAGATGAGCGTCGAGTCGACTCTGCCCTAGAAAAATCAATTTGGGACCACCTCGAGTCGGCTCGCGCAATCACGACTCGACAGACAGAAAGTCCGTCCCGACATGGAGTCGACTCGCGCAGAGAGGGGTCGACTCGAGAGTTTCAAATGAAACCGGGAGTCGACTCCGATACGCGTCGAGTCGGCTCCGAGACTATTTCAGACAAAAAACATGAAATTTCTGAAATCCGGAAAATGATCATAAAAATTGATAAATAATCATTGGATATGAGTAAATCAATCAGATAAGAGTTCTAGATGAGATGTCCTTAAGATTTGAGGATTTAAAGGAATTCTAGATATATTTCCTTAAGATTTCAAAATTTACTCAAAAGGATTACAAATTCCTAATTCTCCTCTTAGATATTCAAACCTTTCTTCACTTAGGGGTTTTGTTAAGATGTCAGCTAATTGTTCTTCAGTGTTTACATAATCTAAACAAATTTCATCATTAGCTACATGTTCTCTTATAAAATGATATCTAATTTCTATGTGTTTTGTCTTGAGTGTTGAATTGGATTTTTCGTTAAATTGATTGCACTAGTATTATCACATTTTATGGGTGTCTTATTAGGTTTGATACCATAGTCTTCAAGTTGTCGCTTAATCCATAGGATTTGCGCACAGCAACTTCCAGCTGCACATATTCAGCTTCAGTAGTTGATAATGCAACTGAATTTTGCTTTTTGCTAAACCATGTGATTAAGTTACTTCCTAAGAAATGGCATGCACCACTTGTGCTTTTTCTATCAATTTTACATCCGGCATAATCAGAATCTGAATATGCAATCAGGTTTAATGTGGAGTCTCTAGAATACCATAAACCTACATCTTTTGTGCCATTTAGATATCTTAAGATTCTTTTAACAGCTATTAAATGTGATTCTTTAGGTTCAGCTTGAAATCTAGCACACAAACATACTGCAAACATTATATCAGGTCTACTTGCTGTTAAATAGAGAAGGGATCCGATAATACCTCGATAGTACTTCTGATCAATCTTCTTACCTTCTTCGTCTTTGTCTAGCTTGCATGAAGGACTCATTGGTGTTCCAAGGGGTTTCATTGTTTCCATACCAAACTTTTTGAGTAGTTCTCTTGTGTACTTGGTTTGGTTGATAAAAATTCCCTCCTTGCATTGTTTGATCTGGAGTCCAAGGAAGAAGTTGAGTTCTCCCATCATGCTCATCTCGAATTCTCCCTGCATTAACTTTGCAAATTCTTGACAGAGAGATTCGTTAGTAGCACCAAAAATAATGTCATCTACGTATATTTGTACTACTAGTAAATCTTTACTTTTTCTTTTTAAAAACAAGGTTTTATCAACATTTCCTCTTGTAAAATCATTTTCTATTAGAAATTTACTTAACCTATCATACCAAGCTCTAGGTGCTTGTTTCAAACCATATAAAGCTTTGTGCAATTTAAAAACGTGATTTGAAAACTCGTGGTCTTCAAAACCTGGTGGTTGTTCTACATAGACTTCTTCATTAATAAGTCCATTTAAAAATGCGCTTTTTACATCCATTTGAAATAGGTTAATGTTCATATGACATGCAAATGCAAGTAAAAGTCTAATGGCTTCTAGTCTAGCTACAGGTGCAAAGGTTTCATCAAAATCAATACCTTCTTCTTGACTATATCCTTTAGCAACCAGTCTAGCTTTGTTTCTAATTACTATACCATTTTCATCTAACTTATTTCTAAAAACCCATTTAGTTCCTATAGTTGAATGGTTTTTAGGTCTTTCAACTAAGGTCCAAACATTATTTCTAGTAAATTGATTCAGTTCTTCTTGCATTGCTAACATCCAATTATTATCTTTTTCAGCTTCTTCTATAGTTTTGGTTCAATTTGTGAACAAATGCAAGATGATTACTAATATTTCTCATGTATGATCTAGTCCTTATTCCTTGAGATGGATCGCCTATAATCAATTCCTTAGGATGACTATGTGCATATTTCCAGTCTCTTGGAAGATCTACATCATTATGATCATTATTAACATCATCATCCTTATGTGAATCATTATCTTTAGCTTCTATTTCATGATTAGAAGATACTTCAATATTAAGTTTTTCAAGATCTTTTTCAATTAGGTTTGTATCTTCCTCATCATCAATCTTTTCAGATCTAGTTGCTAAAGATTCATTAAAAACTACATGAATGGATTCTTCAACTACTAGGTTCTCTTGTTAAAGATTCTATATGCCTTACTAGTTGTTGAATAACCTAGAAAAATTCCTTCATCAGATTTAGCATCAAATTTTCCTAAGTTGTTTTTACCATTATTATGAATGAAACATTTACATCCAAATGCATGAAAGTATTTTATAGTTGGTTTTCTTTCATTCCATAATTCATAAGGTGTTTTTTCTTTAATATTGGTCTTATTAAAGCTCTGTTTAAGATGTAACATGCTGTGTTAATTGCTTCCGCCCAAAAATACTTTGGTAAGTTGCTTTCACATAGCATGGTACGGGCCATGTCTTCTAAAGTTCTGTTCTTTCTTTCAACTACACCGTTTTGTTGTGGAGTCCTAGGGGCTGAAAAGTTATGATTAATTCCATTTTCAGTGCAGAAATTTTCAAATAAGTGGTTTTCAAATTCTGTTCCATGATCACTTCTTAGAGATACTATAGTAGTGTTTTTCTCATTTGTGACTTTCTTGAAAAATTTCAGGAACATCGAGAAAGTCTCATCTTTGTGAGCTAAAAACATTACCCAAGTATATCTAGAGTAATCATCTACAATCACTAGGCCATATTTCTTTCCTCCTAGACTTGTAGTTCTAGTTGGTCCAAATAGGTCCATGTGAAGTAGCTCTAGTCCCCTAGAAGTTGAAACAATATTTTTAGATTTAAATGAACTTCTAGTTTGTTTTCCAAGTTGACATGCATCACATATTTTATTATCTTCAAACTTTAATTTAGGTAAATCTTTAACTAAATCCATTTTAATTAGTTTTGAAATAAGGTGTGTGCTTGCATGACCTAATCTACGATGCCACAACCAACTAATATCATTAATGTTAGCATTATCAGAAATTAGGCAATGACTACTCTTAGAAGTTTTGTCTGTGTCAACTAAGTATATATTGCCAAATCTATATCCAGTAAAAACAATGCTATCATCAATAGAATTAGTTACAGTGCATAAAGAAGATTTAAAAGAAACATTAAAGTTTTTATCACATAATTGACTTATGCTAATTAGATTATGCTTCAAACCATTAACATAAAGTACATTGTCAATAGTTATGGATGGAGTTATGCGAACTTTACCAAGGCCCAAGATTTGACCTTTACCGTTATCGCCAAATGTCACAACTCCACCTACATTTGCTTCTAGGGTGATGAATTCCTCTTTGTCACCCGTCATATGTCTTGAGCAGCCGCTATCAAGATACCACTTCTTGTTTGATCTTTTGGCTACAAGACATTCCTGCAATATCATCAAACTTTATGTTTAGGTACCCAAGCTTTCTTGGGTCCTTCATGGTTAGTAGACACAAAAATTGTTCCTTTCGGAACCCATATTTTCTTAGCTTTAAATTTTAACTTGTTGTTGTTTAATGTTTTGCATTCAAAGGATTTGTGACCTTTTTCATTACATTTAAAACAAGTTATATTACCTTGGTTGGCTTTTACAAAAATATTCTTTAGTGATTTCTGTTTTCTTAGTGTGTTATATCCTAGCCCAGCTTTATCAAAAACAGCTTTTGACTATCTAGATCATGTTAAGTTTAGTTGAACTTAATGTGAATTTCTCAACAATGTCTTTATATTTTTTAACTCTTTCTTAAAACAATCATTCTCTTTATCTAAAGAGATTGATTCTTTTTCTTTAATTAATTTGTATTTCAGATTTCAATGAATCAATTCTTGATTAAGATCTTTTCTTTCTTAAGGTCTTCTTTTTCATTAGTCAATTTCTTAACTTCTAAAGCTAATTCATTTTTCTTTTAACTAAACTAACATTTTCATTTTTCAAGATTTAAATTTCTTTTTCAAAATTTAAAATCATCATCAATTCATTGAAAGCTTCAAACATTTCATCAAATGTAAATTCATCATCGGGGTTTCGGAACTTACCTCGTCATTGTCGTTGTCGTTGGCCATGAGGCAAATATTGCAACTTCTTTTTGTTCTTCTTCTTCGGAAGAAGATTCATCTGTCAGTCCATGTTGCCATATGCTTCTTCTTTTTCTTGAAGGTCTTTTTCAATTGTGGACAATCATATCGATAATGCCCCGGTTTCTTACACTCATAACAGATCAAGGGGTCTTTCTCTTTGTCCTTGTCCTTTCTTTCTTTTCCTTTTCCTTTTCTCCTTCCATTTTGTTTCCAAATTTTGTTTTTGGAAGGGTTTCTTTTTCCTCAAAAATCTTCTAAACTTCTTGGCCAAGAGAGCAGTCTCATCATTATCTTCATCACTATCATCACTGCTGCTCTCTTCCACATCTCTGCAGCCTTTAGAGCAATGGTTTTCTTCTTTTTAGTTTCCTCCTCAATATGCTGCCTCATTGTCAATTCGTGGGTCATGAGAGATCCTAGAAGCTCCTCTAAGGGTAGTGCATTGAGGTCTTTGGCTTCTTGGATTGCTGTGACTTTTGCTTCCCACGATCTTGGCAATGACCTGAGTATTTTGCGAACAAGATCAGCATTAGTATAAACTTTTCCTAAACTTTTCAAACCATTCACAATATCGGTGAATCTAGTGAACATGCATGTGATGGTTTCAGTTTGTTCCATTGTGAACAATTCATATTTATGAACTAAGATATTTATCTTTGATTCTTTTACTTGGTTTGTTCCTTCATGTGTAACTTCCAACCTATCCCATATTTCTTTAGCGGAATTACAAGTAGAGATGCGGTTGAATTCATTTGAATCTAAGGAACAATATAAGATATTAATGGCTTTGGCATTAAGTTGAGCCATTCTCCTATCATTATCATTCCAATCCCTTTCGGGCTTTGGAACAATAGTGCCATCTATAAGGTGTGTGGGTGTACTAGGTCCATTTAATATAACACCCCAAAGCTCATAATCAGAAGCTTGAATGAATATCCTCATTCTAGCTTTCCAATAAGAATAGTTTGAGCCATTAAAGAGTGGAGGTCTATTCGTAGAATGACCTTCAGCAAAACTAGAACCACTTTGTGTTGCCATAATGACCTTTAGCTCTTGATCGTGAGATCAAACTCTAAATGAGCACTATGCTCTGATACCAATTGTTGGCCCAGATGGCAACCCAAGAGGGGGGGGTGAATTGGGTTCTTAAAAAATTTAAGACTTTTAAGCAATTTAAAATGAGATGTGCAAGTGAAAGGATTAACTAATAAGCAAAGCACAAACACAAGTATATGAGAGATAGAGAAGAGACAATTAGGCACGGCAAACACAAGATATTTTTATAGTGGTTCGGTGCAACCAACACCTACGTCCACTCCCAAGACTCACTTGGGTCCACACTATAATCTCTCTAGATTACAGCCGAGTTGTTTTCCA
The DNA here is from genome assembly GCA_900491605.1 of Calamus simplicifolius. Lineage (NCBI taxonomy): Eukaryota > Viridiplantae > Streptophyta > Magnoliopsida > Arecales > Arecaceae > Calamus > Calamus simplicifolius. The sequence goes on from UESW01004906.1 coordinate 248,707, forward strand.
AGTTCACAACTCAAACTTGTTGTTTTTCCGGGATCACAACGAACCCAGCCGATTTTACACGGGCTCACCGGCACCAAACCCTAAACACAAGCTATACCTAGCTTGTACCGAGGTTTAACAACCTCCTCTAGTTTAATCCCTCAGATTAAACTAGATACAAACAAATAAAATGAGTTTAATTACAAGCAGCTCCTTTTTGAGCAGATATTTCAAAATAAAAATTGAGTTTAGAAAAGCCTGAATATTTTGCTTGAGAGCTGGCTTGGCTTCTTTGGATTCCTTCCTTCAACTCCTCTTGATGTTGAATCAGGCCTCAGCACCGATTCTCCACAGATTTGAGCTTTGGAGTTGGGTTGAAGCTTTTTCTCCCTTTTCTTTGAATGTGGAAGATCTTTGATTTCTCTTAAAGCACTTGGGATCTCCTCTTGAATCTTTTGTAGAATGTGAGCTTGGAGTGCACGAATCTTTCACTTGGATTTCACTCCTTTTGAATCTTTCTTCTTAAACAAAAGATTTTTCTAATAACACTCTGTTTTTCCCTCTTTTGAATTTCTTACTGAATGATTCTCAATATATATCTTCTCTCTTCTTTCTTTGTTGAATGGCTCCTCTATTTATAGATTCTGAAACAATATAGCCGTTAGAAACAAAGAAAAATAACCGTTATTCAAAAATATATCCGTTGGAGCTGATGTGTCATTAAAAAATTTCCGCCCAGATTCGGGGAGTCGGCTCGGGACTGTGCGAGTCGGCTCGAGCAATCGAATCCAGAACGCACCAAAAAATGGGTCTCCAGGAGTCGACTCGCGAAAGTCTGGGAGTCGACTCGTGACTTTCAGGGGTCGACTCGCGAAAAGCTGGGAGTCGACTCGTGAGGCACTCAAAAATGAGTCTTTCTGCCGTCTGAGTCGAGTCGGCTCGCACAGTCACGAGTCGGCTCGAGAAAGTTCAGGGGTCGACTCGGAAACTCTCGAGTCGGCTCGGGACTGATACAAAAATCAGAAAACATTCTGATTTGCTTTGAAAATCATCCCAACCAACTTTGAAATATAAATTTGACTTAGATAATGTTGTTTTAACAGTAAAGCTCAATTTCAAAGCATTCTCATTAAGTCATTGATCTTTAAAAGATTGATATATAAAATCATTTTGAATTCATAAGTATAGCTCACTGAAACATATATTCAATTGATTCAAGAAACTCATTATATTTTTAATAGTTCATAGTTTCCAATTTGAAATTGATATATTCATTGGTTAACTTAACATTTTCATAGCCTTTTAGAAAGTAAAGCAATGTCTTTTGGAAATCATCAAAATCAATAAGTTGGGGCAATTAAGTTTCAATAATTTCTCAACACGTAACACTGACAAAACCTATGCCACATGGCCCACATGCTCTTCGGCTGTCCTGCTGTATATCAAAATATCATCAAAGTAGACAACCACAAATGAGCTAAGAAATGGACGTAAAACCTGGTTCATTACGCGCATGAACGTGCTCGGCGCGTTTGACAACCGAAATGGCATTACCAACCATTCATACAGCCCTTCCTTAGTCTTGAAGGTTGTCTTCCATTTGTCTCCATGTTTCATCCTTATCTGATGGTACCCACTCTTCAAATCAATCTTCGTGAAGACCTTAGCACCACTCAACTGATCAAGCATGTCATCCAACCGCGGTATCGGGAACCTGTACTTCATAGTAATTTTGTTAAACGCGCGACTGTCGACACACATGCGCCACGTACCATCCTTCTTCGGTACCAAAAGGGCTGGCACCGCGCACGGGCTAATGCTCTCCCGTACGAACCCCTTGTCCAAAAGTTCTTGGACCTGCCTCCTCAATTCCTCATGCTGTTGCGGTGTCATCCGATAATGAGCCTTATTCGACAATACTGAGCCCGGAATAAGGTCAATTCCGTGCTGAATATCTCGAAGAGGTGGTAATCCAGCCGATAGCTCCTTTGATACAACATCTCGAAATTCCTCCAAGATAGACACCAACTCCTCAGGAATCATATTTGGCCTTTGCTCCCTTTCCACGCCGAAGTCTCCTGACTTGCTCACTAAAGCAAAACAAACATCCTCTCCATCCAAACTCGCATCGAATTCTGTGCTTGGTAAACAAATTACTGTATTCTGTCCACTCACTTCCTGAAGCGGCTTCAAAATAACTTTTCTTCCATCTGGACGCAGCATATAACTATGGGTGTACCCGTTGTACACTGCCCTATTATTAAACTGCCATGGATGCCCCAGTATGATGTGAGTAGCATCCATTGGAACAATATCCGCCTCAATAGTTGTCTCGAAATGAGGACCAAAACACAGTGACAACTTACACCTTTGGCTGACCTGAATGTCTGCACTTCGGTTCACCCAACCGAGCTTATATAGATGTGGGTGAGGGTCTGTCTGCAACCCCAGCTTCTTCACAGCCTCCTCTGCTATCACATTCTCCCAACTGCCGGAGTCTATGATAACACGATATGTTTTGCCAGCCACAAAATATTTCGTTGTGAAGATGTCATGCCGATGCCAATCTTCATCTGATCTCGGTGCCAGACACATTCTTCGTATCACCAAGCTCTCCCCTTGAATATGGTCCGGATCAATAACACACAGCTCATCATTAAATTCCTCATCCTCAGGGAACTCTCCTCCATTTTCGTCCTCCATATAATCCTCCATATACAACTGAGCTCGCGCCTTGGGGCATTCATTGGCATAGTGCCCCAAATTCTGACACCGATGGCACCGAATGTTAGCCCTGTTGCTGCCCACTCTCGCCTGAGAACCTGAGGTTCCATTCGACCCTGTTGGTCTTGGAGGTACTGATGCCTGCGGCCTCACTACTGGAGGCATAAATTTGCCCCCTGAATTCTGTCCTGAACTCTGGCCCGTAGTAAAACCCCCTCTGCTCTGAAACCCCCTGTTTCTCATCAAGCTCTTTTCACTGCCTGAGCCCTCATATGCACATCTCCTACACTATCAATTCGATGCATAGCCAGCGCATCTTGAATTGGCAGCCGCAAGCAATGAAGATACATGGCTATCAATCTCGGTTCAGCCTCAATCAACCGATTTCGTGCAACCAATCGATAAAATTCAGTTGTGTACTCCTCGACGCTCCGACTACCTTGCGTCAAACCATGCAACTTTGAATACAAAATCTGCTCATGGTTTGGAGGCAAAAACTCTCTGTTCATCTCCTGCTTTAGCGCTGCCCATGATGCTAATGAAGGTCTCCCATCCATATATCTACGATAGTGCTGCGCATGCCACAAAGCAGCAGCCCTATCTCTGAATCGAATTGTGACAAGCGGTACCTGCTTGTCTAAGGGCACCTTCTTCAGACGAAAAACATCATCGACCTGAAGGGTCCAATCAACATACTCGTCTGGGTTAATTCCTCCTTTAAACTCTGGAATTTCGACCCTGAAGCCTACTTCCCACCGATTCTGATTTTCGAAATAGGGAGGTTGATCGATATACCTTGGAAGTCCAACATCAAGCCTCTGTTGCCCTCTTCGAATTGGTGGTGCCTCCAGATTTTCGAAACCCCTCTCCCTACCTCCATCAATTTCATCACGCTCCTCCACTCGAAGGGGTTGGGCACGATTCTGCACCTCCAGCCGCGCCATCATCGCCTGCATGTTTGCATCATTTGTTGCATCACCTGGTGCTGGTCTCGCATGGCATCTTGCATAGCATCTCTCACGGCATCTCTCAGGGATTGATCGTTGTTCTTCTGCTCCATTGGATCAAATTTCGGTTAGGGTTGATATTTGGGTTTGGAAGGAATGGATCAAGGCGGTAATGGAAGGAATGGATCAAGGCGGTAATAGAAGGAATGGATCAAGGCTCTGATACCAAGTTGATGCAGGGCGATATTCAAAACGCCTGCAACTCAAGAACGATCTAATCTGCGAGAAACGAATTTGTCCAGGTTTGGTTTGAATCTTGACAAGAAAAGGGGAAAATTTCAATTTTGATCACTCACAATCCAAAATTTAAAGGAAGAGCAATTGAATTTTCAATTCAATTGTTTTGAATCAGAAAAAGAAAATATTCATCTCCATTCAAGAGAAAAAAAGGAAATAAAAAAAAACAGCATCTTTCTTCTCTGCCTATTGACGGCCGCCCAAAACCAACCTAAATAAAAGAGATAAAACCCTAACATCATAAGTTTAGTTAAAAATTACAACTATGCCATTAAAAACGAAAACAGGCCCAAAACTCCTATCAGACGAGCCCGGATAGCCAAAATCCATAGCAGCTCATTTCCTATGGCAATGACTTTGAATCAGCAGTCCGTTTCCATGTGACCAGCCAAGTTTGGGCCCAGTCCGACACGGGAAATTTCAAGCCCGTTTGTTCTGCAACCTCTTGGACCTTCGTAGATTATCTGGTGTGGTCTTCCCTGATGTGGCCTGCTGACTCTGGGATGCTGGTATAGGAACATCCAAGGACTGGTTCGACTGACCCGAACTCTGGTCCGAACTGATGTCCTCATCAAGCCCTCAATGGAGAGGGCGTCGATTCGGAAGTCTCTAGCGGTGATGACCCCCATGGTGGCTCCCAGCTGCTCCATAGCCACCCGGGCGCGCTCAACCTCGGCGGCCACCCGGTGCTCGACCTCCTCGAGCTCTTTGGCCCAGTCAGTCCGCACCACCTCCAAGGCTCCCTCTACCTTCTCGGCTTGGGTCCGAACATCGATAGCCTCCTGCTGGGCTTGGCGGAGGACAGCCTCACCCTAGTCGAGAACTTCCCTTATGGTGACCAGGGAGTTCACCGACTGCATCAAAGATAGTCAACACAATAAAAAAATCTTAAAGTTCTTGTGAGGTGGAGCAGTTACCCAAATGTCAGCCACGAAGGCTTCTCTGAAGAAGGCCGAGGCCCCTTACCAATGGAGCTCCCCCTGGAACTCGGGCAAGCATATCTGGGAGATCAGCTGCTCCGCTCGGCGGCCATGTTTCATCACCGAGGGCCGAGAGGAGATTGCCTCAGCCTCGCCGCCCTCCGCAATCTCGGCCGGTCCGAGCGCTGCAGGTGCCGTGTCAGAAGCTATAATGGCATCACCTCCGATGAACCCGCTGCCATCGAGTGGTCCCCACTCATCTGCTCCCCCATGGGCAGGCCCTCATCTGGGCTTGGCCCCACCTCTGTATGCATTGGTTCAGCGTCCGAGGTGGCAAGCTCCGCCGATGTGGTGGCTGCATCAACTCTCGCTCCCTCCAGAGGAGTGTCGGCTGTAAGATCGATGGCAGGGATGGGCACTCGGTCCCCCTGGGACTCGCGCTCCGAGGGAGGGGGGACCGTGCCAGGGATCGGCTTGGAGTCCGGATCCATTGCCTCCCACTCGCCCCTAGGCGCCTTCGAGGGCTCTCTTCTCTTCATTGCTGCTCTCCTTGTGCGTGGATTGGTATCTTCATAACTGCACAAGTCAATGGCCGAGGTGTGAGCACCAAAAAAAAGAGAGAGAAACAGATCAAAGATCGGGAGGGGCTTGTAGCTGCTCACCACTGCTCAAGGAGATGCCCATGAGCCGGAGATTTTTCTTCGATAGGAGTTAATTGCAATGGGGGACCACGACCGTCAGTAGCTGCCCGAGTGCCTCCTTGTCCCTCGGGCCACTGACTGATTCCTGTTCGGCCTTGTGTCCGGGTCTCCCCACCTCGGCCTCACCCCATCAAGGTCAGCAAAAAAGAAGTGGGTCTTCTACCCCTTAACAGATGAAGGCAGGCCTAGTTTGAAGGTTAGACTGGGCCTGGGCTGGAATAGCCACCAGTCCGACTGTTGGCGGAGGGTGTAGAGGCAGTGGAAAAGTGAAACCCTAGCTTCTATGCCCTGGAAGTGACAAAGCACTATGAAGCCACAGATGGTTCGAATGGAATTTGAAACCAACTGTGCGGGCGTTAAAGAGTATCGGTCCAGGAGGTTATTGAAGAAGGGGTGGTAGGGCAAGTGAAGACCTATCCTCAGGGACACCTCGTAGATGGCAACTATACCGGGCTGGAAGGAGATTACCCTATCGTTGGGGGTAGGAAGGAACAACCGGATGCTGCTTGGGATCTAGTAACGGGCCTAATATCGGCTAATTCTTGGCCTATTATGGTGGAGGCGGTCCCTTCTAGGGACTCCGCCCTCACCCTCGATGAGGGACCGGCGGCCATCGGGCGACCATTGGTGGGGGCTCGGCCGGCAATTCACCACCGGGATAGATGAATGAGGTCCTCAGAGGAAGGAGAGGAAGAGGATCAGAAAGGTGGAGGAGAGGGGGAAGTCTGCTGTCGCGAGGAAAAATGATCCTCAGAGGGACGAAAGAAGACCAGGACAGAGAGGAGGCTATGGGAGAAGCTCGAGATGACTGAAGGGACTAACCTGGATTAGGGGGAAGAGCTGCGAGAACGGTGGGATTCGGAGGAAGGCATGGACAGGGTGAGAGCTCGAGGAGAAAGACAATCTCAGAAGCAGAATGTCAGGTTCAGAGCTTTCCCCCGACTATACACCAGTTTCGAATCGTCCCGCCTAGCCCAGCCGACCATGTGGATGCCCACCATAGGCGGTGTCGCCTCGGCAGGCCCCTGGCATGTGGAGTGCTCTGCCTTCGGTCAATCACGGAGCATCGGTGACGTCAGCACCATGACGGCAATGATGGTGATTGCTTTTTTATGGGTTTCGAAAGGAGACCCCCATTTCGAGAAGGATCCCCACAGATCTGACGGTTGGCAGGGGCGATGGTACAATGACACCCCAAGTCACCTGCGCTAAGAAATCGCTATCCTCAAGGATGCGCCCCTCCATGATTGGCAATGCACCATGATCAGCCACCTGGGAGTTTTTACGCCCCTTTCGCCTAGCAAGGAGTAGGCCCGCGTCATCTCAAGGGCAAGGGGACATCTAATGTGACTGATCGAGCTGCGTTAGAGTTGATGGGAGAAGCAACTGACAGAACCCCAACCTCGGACTCCGAGGCCCCCTCGGCCTCGGCCTTCAAGACCCACTCGGCCTCGAGGTCCCCTTGGCCTCGGACCCCGAGTCCCCTCGACCTCGTACCTCAAGTCTCCTCAGCCTCGGAACCCAAGTCCCTAGGTCCCCTCGGCCTCAGACCCTGGGTCCCCTCGGCCTTGGCCCCAGGTCTCCTCAGCCTCGGACCCCAGGTCCCCTCGACCTCGAACCTCAGGTCCCCTCGACCTCGGACCCCAAGTCCCTAGGTCCCCTCAGCCTCAGACACTGGGTCCTCTCGGCCTCAGGCCCCAGGTCCTCTCGGCCTTGGACCCAAAGTCCCTCCGATCTCGAACCTCAGGTCCCCTTGGCCTTGGACCCCAAGTCCCCTCAGCCTCAGACCCCGGGTCCCCACTACCTCGGGCCACCTGACACTACCACATGGCCCAGTAATCACCTGTAGCCATCACGTGGCCCACTAACGTCTGCAACTGCGCGTGGCCACTACTTGTAACGGCGCATGCCTGACGCGACTAGGCCCACCTGCCACCTGTGGCGCTGCGCTTGGCAGGGGGCTGACAGGGTAGGACACTTCTGACATGCTTAGTGTCGGTTGCGATCCATCTTTGTCAACCTGGCCATCTGTCCACTACTAGACAACGTCTTGAAATTAGCCACCTTCAAAAGCGAGAAAAAGGGATCTTCGAACATGTATAAGAACCTTAGTTCACAACAAGGGAAAGGATCTAAACTCAAGCTCTCTAGCTATTTTTCATTCTCCTTCTTCACTGTTCTCGAGTTGCTTACTTGAGCATTGGAGGGTCCCCACCGGTGCAACCGATCCCCATGGACTTTTCTTGCAGGAATTTCATTGAGAAGGAGATTCTTCATTTTTCGACGTTAGAGGAACGTGAATTGGCGGCAAAAAAACTATTATTGACGTCATGTTGGAGATGCAAGAGGCCGAGGCTCACTACTACACCGACAAGATCATCAAGGGATTGATTCTGGTATGTACTTCATGTAGCGTCTTTGTTTATTTTCTTGATCTTCTACATTTACAAAGGGTCTCGCGAATAAACTTTAGTTGGCTATTCGATTTTCGAGAATGCTTATTATTTTTATTTTTTATTTTTATTTATTTTTTTAATTTCTAAACTTCAAAAAATATATTTGATAAATAAAAATAAAATTATTTTTTTATTTTATTATAAATAATATATTTTTAAAGGATAATAAAAAAATACTACCAACTTTAATGTTTCTAACTTTTTTCAATTATTATCTATATTTGGCATCAACGTCACTTTTTTACAAAAAAATAAAAATAAAAACTATATTGTTTAACATCCTGATAATAGAAATATGTTAAATAGATACCGTTATTTTTATAGTCATTCCAATTTACTATAACCCATGCATCCTATAAATATATATTATTTTTAGTATCATAATATATATTATCATATATTATTAATATATGTATAAAGATAGACTTGCCTATATTTAAATATAATTTAGTTTAGGACCTCATTTCCTTTTCTACCCTAAATCCATATAAATTCTGAAGCTATACCAATTTTTTACTTTTTTCATATTTAAAATTTATAAAATATGTAGACCCAAGAATAAAGAAGGTGACTGAATATAGGCTTGACTATATTCGAACATAGCCAAAGTCTATCTCATATTTTATATATTATATTATAATATATATTATTTATTATATCAAAATAATATATAACTATTAATGCAATATAAATAATATATAATTAATAATATATACTTATAATATATTATTATATTTTTATATTAATATCTATTATTGCTTTTCAGAAGTTATCTTAGTCTTCAGCAAAACAAATACCTTTAAAAATAAAAAATAAAATAAAAATGATATCAAATATTTCCTTTAATTTTTACTTCCTTCTTTCTTTGATGGGTAATAGTAAAAATATTCTCGTAATATTTTAATTTTCTATCATTTTAGAGTTATATTTTTTTAGAAAATTATTATCATTTTCATTCTAAACATGATTCTATAAGTGTTTTATACTTGTTATAAAAAATAAAAGGCCAAACTGCTTTCAAAAATCAAACATACCCTTATTTAGAAATTCTTTGCATTAGACAACTAGCCAAGGAAAAAGTTGAAAAAGTCAGTAGATATATTTCTCAGCGAGCCGAAAATAGTTGGCGGAGTACCCACATTCATCGGCCAGTAGATTGCCAACAATGAAATAAATGAATAGATAATTCATCCATTAGGAGTAATATTAAAAAATAGTAACATTAGAAGTGAATCTACTTAAAATGTATTGACATTATGGTAGCTAATATGATTCTTTTTCTCGAAGTAAGTTGTCTTTAAAAAAAAAAAAAAACCTGATAGGCATATCTGAATATTAGCAATGATAACATTTTTCTTATTTTAGGACCTGATATCAGCTGGTGTGGATACTTCGGCAGGAACCATGGAGTGGGCAATGGCCTTGCTTCTCAACCATCCAGAGGCATTGAAGAAGGCCAAAGCTGAGATAGACGCGCAAGTGGGCCATGGCCACCTCGTGACTGATTTTGACCTTCCCAATCTCCATTACCTCCAGAATATCATCAAAGAAACCCTTCGACTATACCCAGCAGGTCCTCTCCTCGCTCCTCATGAGTCATCCAAGGAGTGTATCATACAGGGATACCATATTCCATGTGGCACGATAGTATTATTTAATGCTTATGCCATACATAGGGACCCACAGCTGTGGACAAATCCCATGGAGTTTAGGCCAGAGAGGTTTGATGAAGAAGAAAGCAAGGGGTACAATAACATCCCTTTTGGGTCTGGGAGAAGGAGGTGCCCGGGGGAAACCTTAGCCATGAGAACTATCGGGTTGGCCTTAGGATGTCTGATTCAGTGTTTTGAGTGGAAGACAATCGGGGAGGAGGAGGTGGACATGACTGAAGGCTTTGGGTTTACCATGCCAAAGGCTAAACCTTTGGAGGCCTTATATCGACCATGTGGAAATATGATTGATGTTCTTTCTCAAATATAACAATGTTTGGACTTTCCACATTGTCTAGCTATTATAAGTACTTTCATGTTGTGTTCTATACTTTATATTGATGTGGAATGTATGCGTTAGTGAACAAGGAGATTAAGCATATATGAAGTGATAAAATATGTGGTCTAGTAGTCATTTTACTATATCTCTTTAATGAGGTGAGACTTGAATGTATTACTTGGAAAGGAATTGTACCATCTGTTTACTTTATATTGTTGTTACCTTTGCTTTAATATAAAGAAATTGTGTTCTAGTATAGGTTGCTCTATCTCATTTCTTGCATTGTTGATCTTTCTAGTGATTTAGAATTTCTTATTTTTATCTTTTTTTTTGGTACAAGCGGGGGATCACACTAGTTTCGTGCGAGTCAGCTCAGAGATATCAGAGTACAAAATCTGCTTAAGAGCAGGAGGACAGGAATCACCCTGCTTCCAAATCCAAAACCCTCTATGATGGGCCACAGCCGCCGTAGCCCAATCTGGCACAGAATTAGCTTTTGGTAGATGTGACGGATATGGACACTGTGAACACCCCTGAGAGCAGTATGAATATCTATGAGAAGAGGGTTACTGGGGATATGATCGCTAAATCCGGAGCGAAGCCATTGAATAACAGAGAGAGAATCTCCCTCAATAAACAGGCATGGTACAAGAAGCTGCCTAACAGCATGAGAGATACCTGCCCATGCTGCATAAAGCTCGACATGGGAATAGAAGAATCAAGGGAGCCAATACCACCAGCCGCCAGCAAGGCTCCATCCGTCCCGCGGATAATAAACGCAGACCCAGCAAGTCTACCTTGAACACTCCCATCAAAGTTGATCTTAACATACCCTGGAGGGGGGCTCCCAAGAAATATAAACCGTCCGACGGTTCGCTGTCGAAACAGCAGGGGAGCCCCAGTGGCCAGAGTAGTAAGAAGCATACCTAGTGAGGAAAGTGCACTTTCAGCAACCATAGATCTAACCTTCCACTCTAATCTACAAGGGAAAGTAGTCACATCAGAAAAAATATGCTGATTCCGCATCAGCCATATCTGATAGCAGTAATAGCCCAAAGGGCACTGCGCTGTCTAGTGGTCCTCTGGAGAGCATCAAGGAATGGGTAACACGAGGAACCAGTAACATCCACTATGTAGTCATAACTCATCTTTGTTTTTATCTTTGATGAAAGGTGATGTGGCTGATCCAACGCCGTTAGAGAACCATGAAGGAAGCTGACAGAGCCCCTTCGACCACAGCATCCTACCCCGAGACCCCCCGCCGGTCTAGGGGTGCATCAACACCATCCTACCCCGAGACCCCCCGTTGGTCTCGGGGTCCATTCATAGCATCCTACCCGAGACCCCCGCCGGTCTCGGGTGCATCAACACCATCCTACCCCGAGACCCCCCGTCGATCTCGGGTCCATTCACAGCATCCTACCCCGAGACCCCCCGCCGGTCTCGGGGTGCATCAATACCATCCTACCCCGAAACCCCCCGTCGGTCTTGGGGTCCATTCATAGCATCCTACCCCGAGACCCCCCCCGGTCTCGGGGTGCATCAACACCATCCTACCCCGAGACCCCCCATCGGTCTAGGGGTCCATCAACAGCATCTTACCCCGAGACCCCCGCCGGTCTCGTGGTGCATCAACACCATCCTACCCCGAGACCCCCCGTCGGTCTCAGGGTCCATTCATAGTATCCTTGCTAGCCCCATCCTGTACCAGTCAGGCGGCCCCAGCACCATCCTTGCCGGTCCCGGCCTGTCCCAGCCAGGCGGCCCCGGCACCATCCTTGCCGGCCCCGGCCTGTCCAAGCCAGGCGGCCCCGGCACCATCCTTTCCGGCCCCGGCATGTCCCAGCCAGACGGCCCTGGCACCTTCCAGCCAGCCCCGGCCTGTCCCAGCCAGGCGGCCCCGGCACCATCCTTGCCGGCCCCGGCCTGTCCCAGCCAGTCGGCCCCGCACCTTCTAGCCAGCCCGGCCTTGTCCCAGCCAGGCAGCTCCGGCACCATCCTTGCCGGCCCCGGCCTGTCCCAGCCAGTCGGCCCTGGCACCATCCTTGCCAGCCCTGGCCTGTCCAGCCAGGCGCCCCGCACCTTCCAGCTGGCCCCGGCCTGTCCCAGCCAGGCGGCCCCGACCATCCTTGCCGGCCTCGGCTTGTCCAAGCCAGGTGGCCCCGGCACCATCCTTGCCGGCCCGGCCTGTCCCATCCAATCGGCCCCGGCACCTTCCAGCCGGCCCCGGCCTGTCCCAGCCAAACGACCCCGGCACCATCCTTGCCGGCCCCGGCCTGTCCAAGCCAGGCGGCCCCAGCACCATCCTTGCCAGCCCCGGCCTGTCCCAGCCAGGCGGCCCCGGCACCTTCCAGCTGGCCCCGGCCTATCCCAGCCAGGCGGCCCCGGCACCTTCCAGCCGGCCCCGGCCTGTCCAAGTCAGGCGGCCCCGACACCATTCTTGCCGGCCCCGGCCTGTCCCAGCCAGGCGGCCCCGACATCTTCCTTGCCGGCCCCGGCCTGTCCCAGCCAGGCGGCCCTGGCACCTTCCTTGCCAGCCCCGGCCTGTCCCAGCCAGGCGGCCCCGGCACCTTCCAGCCGGCCCCAGCCTGTCCAAGCCAGGCGGCCCCGGCACCTCCCAGTCGGAGAGGACGGCCCCTGCTTTCCCTTCTCCGGTGGAACAGGATCCACCAACCAGTTGCAGCCACCGACCTTGATGGGACTTGACCTACAGTCTTGACATATCAAAAAAGGAGGCAAGTTTTGCCATTGCTGCCACCACCTTAAATACTCTGACAAAGTGGTTGAACCCCATGCCTCACAGACGTCAGCTCTAACACTTCACCCATCAAGGTCATCATTACAAGGCCTCAACCACTCAAGCCAGACAAACTCTTAAGCACCTATAAGATGGGTAAGAGGGACTCCCGACCAGGTAACACGCTCATGACACCCCAAATGCTCACAACGAGAGATCTTTCTCTCGGAGCCATCTCTCTCTCTCTTTCGAGCTTCCTCAAGCTCACGGCTGATGCCCAGACCACTAACTTGAGCGTCGGAGGGTCCCCGCCGGAATCTCCGGCCCCCGGGACTTACTTGCAGGCGCGAGGAGCTCACTGAGGAGGCGACCGCACGCTCGAGGCCGGTGATTTGGCGTCATCAGATTGGCGCACTAGGAAGGGGGGACGCGCTGAAGGAAAGAAAGCTCTCCCTAAGCTATAAGCCTTCGTCCCCTCTAAGATTGCTATGGTGGTGATGCGCATGCCAGAGGTTTTTACCAATCGTGCTGGGGGGCATCCACATCGCGCTAGGCAGCGAAAGGCCACCCTCTCTGCTCCTTCACCACCAACCTCAGCTGCTTTCATCAACCAGCCGGCTATCTTCAATCAGCAAGTTCAAGCCTTGAATGCAGCAGTTCGTGAGCTGCAGAGGCAAAGCTTTCAGGAAGCTGCAGTCTCCTACCCCCCGCTCAAGCTGCCACTCCTCTCATCACTCATCTTCTGAGCCATCTGGGAAAGATCTTAAACCTAAGGTGAAGAAGCGTTTGGACAAACAACACCAACGGCTGGGAGAGCTCATTCAAAGGCTCAACAATCAACCAGAGGCGGACTGCAGCATGGGTCGAAGAATAATTTCCAAAAGGGATGAACTTGAGACATTATTGTCACCTCAAGGATTTATGGGCATGTCACTTTCTGGAGGTAGTAAGCCGAGAGCCAAACTGAGCCTAGGACCTTTTACGGATTTCATTCTAGCTGCTCTCAAGCTTCTGCATCGAGGGCAATCAATCTCTTCAAAGAAAGAGCTAGGCAAAGGGGCCTCCCACCAACATCTTCTCCTAATCGTCCACCCTCAGTGGACTCTCCCGGCCGCTCGTCTTCAATGACCGCCAACTGTCGGGGCTTTCCTCAACAGACTTCGGCTTTGTCCCGGTTTCTAGCTTCTTCCCGGCCAAACATCTCGTCCTGGCCTCCAATGCGAGGGAAGGCCCAAGTAAGGACAACGACACTTCCAATCCGGCTAACATGACTCCCTGGGGGGCAGACCACCAGCGAGTGGAAGTGCTCAAATCCACAAAAGGAAAAACATGGGTGCTACAAGAGCTAAGTACATTGCACTTAAGACAGTTCTTTCATTAATACATAAAAATGTCATGCAGGGAAGATCTACCTTGTATCAACATCCAAGGCCAACCTCGCTTTGGCGTACAAACACAGGCAAAGCGGTGTACCACCGGCTCTCAGCAACAAAAGCCCGACCCTGGTCGGCACCAAAGCCCTGGGCCAGCCAGGCATGAAGCCCAGTGTACCACTGGCAGAGCGGTGTACCATCGGCTCTCAGCAACAAAAGCCCGACCCCGGTCGGCACCAAAGCTCTGGGCCATCCAGGCATGAAGCCAGTGTACCACTGGCAGAGCGGTGTACCACGGCTCTCAGCAACAAAAGCCCGACCCCGGTCGGCACCAAAGCCCTAGGCCAGCCAGGCATAAAGCCCGACCCCAGTCGGCACCAAAGCCCTGGGCCAGCCAGGCATGAAGCCCAGTGTACCACTGGCAGAGCGGTGTACCACCGGCTCTCAGCAACAAAAGCCCGACCCGGTCGGCACCAAAGCCCTGGGCCAGCCAGGCATGAAGCCCAGTGTACCACTGGCAGAGCGGTGTACCACCGGCTCTCAGCAACAAAAGCCCGACCTCGGTCAGCATCAAAGCCTTGGGCCAGTCAGGCATGAAGCCCAGTGTACCATTGGTAGAGCGGTGTACCACCGGCTCTCAGCAACAAAAGCCCGATCCCGGTCGGCACCAAAGCCCTGGGCCAGCCAAGCATAAAGCCCGACCCCGGTCGGCACCAAAGCCCTGGGCCAGCCAGGCATGAAGTCCAGTGTACCACTGGCAGAGCGGTGTACCACCAGCTCTCAGCAACAAAAGCCCAACCCCGGTCAGCACCAAAGCCCTGGGCCAGCCAGGCATGAAGCCCAGTGTACCACTAGCAGAGCGGTGTACCACCGGCTCTCAGCAACAAAAGCCCAACCCCGGTCGGCACCAAAGCCCTAGGCCAGCCAGGCATAAAGCCCGATCCCGGTCGGTACCAAAGCCCTGGGCCAGCCAGGCATGAAGCCCGGTATACCACTGGAAGAGCGGTGTACCATCGGCTCTCAGCAACAAAAGCCCGACCCCGGTCGGCACCAAAGCCCTGGGCCAGCCAGGCATGAAGCCCAGTGTACTACTGGCAGAGCGGTGTACCACGGCTCTCAGCAACAAAAGCCCGACCCCGGTCGGCACCAAAGCCATGGGCCAGCCAGGTATAAAGCCCGACCCCGGTCGGCACCAAAGCCCTGGGCCAGCCAGGCATGAAGCCCAGTGTACCACTGGCAGAGCGGTGTACCACCGGCTCTCAGCAACAAAAGCCCGACCCGGTCGGCACCAAAGCCCTTGGCCAGCCAGACATAAAGCCCGACCCCGGTCGGCACCAAAGCCCTGGGCCAGCCAGACATGAATCCCAGTGTACCACTAGCAGAGCAGTGTACCACCGGCTCTCAGCAACAGAAGCCCGACACCCGTCGGCACCTAAAGCCCTGCACCAGCAGCCAGGCATGAAGCCCTGCACTAGCCAGGCACAAAGTCCTGCACCAGCCAGGCATGAAGCCCAACACCCATCGGCACATGAAGCCCTGCACCAGCCAGGCATGAAGCCCGACACCCGTCGGCAAACAAAGCCCTGCACCAGCCGGGCATGAAGCCCGACACCCGTCGGCACCTGAAGCCCTGCACCAGCTAGGCATAAAGCCCTGCCCAGCCAGGCATGAAGCTCGACACCCGTCGGCACATGAAGCCCTGCACCAGCCAGGCATGAAGCCCGACACCTGTCGACACCTAAAGCCCTGCACCATCCAGGCACAAAGCCCTGCACCAGCCAGGCATGAAGCCCTGTACCAGCCAGGCATGAAGCCTGACACCCGTCGGCACCTAAAGCCCTGCACCAACCAGGCATGAAGCCCGACACCCGTCGGCACCTAAAGCCCTGCACCAACCAGGCATGAAGCTCGACACCCATCGGCACATGAAGCCCTGCACCAGCCAGGCATGAAGCCCGACACCCGTCGACACATGAAGCCCTGCACCAGAAGCCAGGCATGAAGCCCTGCACCAGCCACGCATGAAGCCCGACACCCGTCGGCACCTAAAGCCCTGCACCAGCCAGGCACAGCCCTGCACCAGTCAGGCACAAAGCCCTGCACCAGCCAGGCATGAAGCCCGACACCCGTTGGCAAACAAAGCCCTGCACCATCCAGGCATGAAGCCCGACACCCGTCGGCACCTGAAGCCCTGTACCAGCCAGGCATGAAGCCCTGCACCAGCCAGGCATAGCCC
Source organism: Calamus simplicifolius (assembly GCA_900491605.1). Classification (NCBI taxonomy): domain Eukaryota; kingdom Viridiplantae; phylum Streptophyta; class Magnoliopsida; order Arecales; family Arecaceae; genus Calamus; species Calamus simplicifolius. Next base: position 265,066 of record UESW01004906.1, read on the forward strand.
TGCACCAGCCAGGCACAAAGCCCTGCACCAGCCAGGTATGAAGCCCGACACCTGTCGGCACATGAAGCCCTGCACCAGCCAGGCATGAAGCCCGACACCTTGGCAAACAAAGCCCTGCACCAGCCAGGCATGAAGCCCGACACCCGTCGGCACCTGAAGCCCTGCATCAACCAGGCATGAAGCCCTGCACTAGCCAGGCATGAAGCCCTGCACCAACCAGGCATGAAGCCCAACACCCATCGGCACATGAAGCCCTGCACTAGCCAGGCATGAAGCCCGACACCCATCGACAAACAAAGCCCTGCACCAGTCAGGAATGAAGCCCGACACCCATCGGTACCTGAAGCCCTGCACCAGCCAGGCATGAAGCTCTGCACCAGCCAGGCATGAAGCCCGACACCCGTCGGCACTTGAAGCCTTGCACCAGCCAGGCAGAAGCCTTGCATCAAGCGAGGATCAGCCACTTGGGAGGTCACGCCCCTTTCGCCTTGCTGGGGTAGGCCCGCTTCATCTTAGGGGCGAGGGGGCATCTGATGTGGCTAATCCAACGCCGTTAGAGAACCGTGAAGGAAGTCGACAGAGACCCGCTTCGACTACAGCATCCTACCCCGAGACCCCCGCCGGTCTCGGGGTGCATCAACACCATCCTACCCCGAGACACCCCGTCGGTCTCGGGGTCCATTCACAGCATCCTACCCCGAGACCCCCCGCGGTCTCGGGGTGCATCAACACCATCCTACCTCGAGACCCCCCGTCGGTCTCGGGGTCCATTCACAGCATCCTACCCCGAGACCCCCTGCCGTTCTCGGGGTGCATCAACACCATCCTACCCCGAGACCCCCGTCGGTCTCGGGGTCCATTCACAGCATCCTACCCCGAGACCCCCGCCGGTCTCGGGTGCATCAACACCATCCTACCCCGAGACCCCTCGTCGGTCTTGGGGTCCATTCACAGCATCCTTGCCAGCCCCGGCCTGTACCAGCCAAGCGGCCCCGGCACCATCCTTGCCGGTCCCGGCCTGTCCAAGCCAGGAGGCCCCGCACCATCCTTGCCGGCCCCGCATGTCCCAGCAAGGTGGCCCCGACACCTTCCAGCTGGCCCCGGCCTGTCCCAGCAGGTGGCCCTGGCACCATCCTTGCCGGCCCCGGCCTGTCCCAGCCAGTCGGCCCCAGCACCTTCCAGCCGGCCCCGGCCTGTCCCAGCCAGGCGCCCCGGCACCTTCCAGCCGGCCCCGGCCTGTCTCAGCCAGTCAGCCTCGGCACCATCCTTGCCGGCCCTGGCCTGTCCCAGCCAGTCGGCCCCGCACCATCCTTGCCAGCCCCGACCTGTCCTAGCCAGGCGGCCCAGGCACCATCCTTGCCAGCCCCGGCTTGTCCCAGCCAGGCGGCCCCAGCACCATCCTTGCCGGCCCCGGCCTATCCCAGCCAGGCAGCCCCGACACCTTCCAGTCGGCCCTGGCCTGTCCCAGCCAGGCGGCCCCGGCACCATCCTTGCCGGCCCCAGCCTGTCCAAGCCAGGCGGCCCGTCACCATCCTTACCGGCCCCGGCCTGTCCCTTCCAGCCGGCCCCGGCCTATCCCAGCCAGGTGGCCCCGGCACCATCCTTGCCGGCCCCAGCCTGTCCAAGCCAGGCGGCCCCGGCACCATCCTTGCCTGCCCAGGCCTATCCCAGCTAGGCGGCCCGGCACCTTCCAGCCAGCCCCGGCACCTTCCAGCCGGCCCCGGCCTGTCCCAGCCAGGCAGCCCCGGCACCTTCCAGCCGGCCCTGGCCTGTCCAAGCCAGGCGGCCCCGGCACCATCCTTGTCGGCCCCGGCCTATCCCAGCCAGGTGGCCCCGGCACCTTCCTTGCCGGTCCCGGCCTGTCCCAGCCAGGTAGCCCCGGCACCTTCCTTGCCGGCCCTGGCCTGTCCCAGCCAAGCGGCCCCGGCACCTTCCAGCCGGCCCTGACCTATCCAAGCCAGGCGGCCCCGGCACCTCCCAGCCAGTGGGGAGGACAGCCCCTGCTTTCCCTTCTCTGGTGGAACAGGATCCACCAACTAGTTGCAGGCACCGATCTTGATGGGACTTGACCTGCAGTCTTGACATATCAAAAAAGGAGGCAAGTTCTGCCATTGCTGCCACCACCTTAAATACTCTAACAAATTGGTTGAACCCCATGCCTCACAGACGTCAGCTCTGACACTTCACCCATCAAGGTCATCATTACAAGGCCTCAACCACTCAAGCCAGACAAACTCTTAAGCGCCTATAATGGGTAAGAGGGACTCCCGACCAGGTAACACGCTAATGACACCCCCAAATGCTCACAACAAGAGATCTTTCTCTCGAAGCCATCTCTCTCTCTCTCTCTCTTTCGAGCTTCCTCAAGCTCACGGCTGATGCCCAGACCACTAACTTGAGCGTCGGAGGGTCCCCGCTGAAATCTTTGACCCCCGGGACTTGCTTGTAGGCGCGAGGAGCTCACTGGAGGAGGTGACCGCACGCTCGAGGCCGGTGATTTGGCATCATCACCGCATCAACATCATCCTACTCCGAGACCCCCCGTCGTCTCGGGGTCCATTCACAGCATCCTACCCTGAGACCCCCCGCCGGTCTCGGGGTGCATCAACACCATCCTACCCCGAGACCCCCGTCGGTCTCGGGGTCCATTCATAGCATCCTACCCCGAGACCCCTGCCGGTCTCGGGGTGCATCAACACCGTCCTACCCCGAGACCCCCCGTCAGTCTCGGGGTCCATCTACAGCATCCTACCCCGAGACCCCTCGCTGGTCTCGGTGTGCATCAACACCATCCTACCCCGAGACCCCCCGTCGGTCTCGGGGTCCATTCACAGCATCCTTGCCAGCCCCGGCCTGTACCAGCCAGGCAGCCCCGGCACCATCCTTGCCGGCCCGGCCTGTCCCAGCCAGGCAGCCCCGGCACCATCCTTGCCGGCCCCGGCCAGTCCAAGCCAGGTTGCCCCGGCACCATCCTTGCCGGCCCCGGCCTGTCCCAGCCAGGTGGCCTCGGCACCTTCCAGTCGGCCCCGGCCTGTCCTAGCTAGGCGCCCCGGCACCATCCTTGCCGGCCCCGGCCTGTCCCAGCCAGTCGGCCCCGGCACCTTCGAGCCGGCACCGGCCTGTCCCAGCCAGGCGGCCTCGGCACCTTCCAACCGGCCCCGATCTGTCCCAGCCAGGTGGCCCCGACACCATCCTTGCAGCCCTGGCCTATCCCAGCCAGCGGCCCCGGCACCATCCTTGCTGGCCCCCGGCCTGTCCCAGCCAGTCGGCCCCGGCACCATCCTTGCCGGCCCCGGCATGTCCCAGCCAGGCGGCCCCGGCACCTTCCAGCCGACCCCGGCCTGTGCCAGCCAGGCGGCCCCAGCACCATCCTTTCCAGCCCCGGCCTGTCCAAGCCAGGCGGCCTCGGCACCATCCTTATCAGCCCCGGCCTGTCCCAGCCAGTCGACCCCGGCACCTTCCAGCCGGCCCCGCCTGTCCCAGCCAAGCGGCCCCGGTACCTTCATTATCGGCCCTGGCCTGTCCAAGCCAGGCGGCCCCGGCACCATCCTTACTGGCCCCAGCCTGTCCCAGCCAGGCGGCCCCGGCCTGTCCCAGCCAGGCGGCCCCGGCACCTTCCAACCGGCCCCGGCCTGTCCAAGCCAGGCGGCCTCGGCACAATCCTTGCCAGCCCCGACCTGTCCCAGCCAGGCGGCCCCGGCACCTTCCAGCTGGCCCCAGCCTGACCAAGCCAGGCGGCCCCGGCACCTCCCGGCCGAGGAGGATGGCCCCTGCTTTCCCTTCTCCGATGGAACAGGATCCACCAACCAGTTGCAGCCACCGACCTTGATGGAACTTGACCTGCAGTCTTGACATATTAAAAAAGGAGGCAAGTTCTGTCATTGCTGCCACCACCTTAAATACTCTGACAAAGTGGTTGAACCCCATGCCTCACAGACGTCAGCTCTGACACTTCATCCATCAAGGTCATCATTACAAGGCCTCAACCACTCAAGCCAAACAAACTCTTAAGCACCTATTAGATGGGTAAGAGGGACTCCCGACCAGGTAACACGCTCATGACACCCCCAAACGCTCACAATGAGAGATCTTTCTCTCGGAGCCATCTCTCTCTCTCTTTCGAGCTTCCTCAAGCTCACGGCTGTTGCCCAGACCACTAACTTGAGCGTCGGAGGGTCCCCGCCGGAATCTCTGGCCCCTGGGACTTGCTTGCAGGCGCGAGGAGCTCACTGGAGGAGACGACCGCACGCTCGAGGCCGGTGATTTGGCGTCATCAAAAGGATATCTTCAAGCCCTATTTGATTCAAAATTAGAATTGGTTCACCCATTTTCTCAAAGATTTGGTTCATATGATAATCGAAATCAGAATTAGATGGTTCCTATTATTGTTATTTAGTTCATCTAAACCTCTAAGTAGGAATCAATCTAGTTTTTTAATTTCATCATGAATATAAAAGCTTTAAAAATTATTTTTTAATTTTTTATATGCATATTTAATTTAATATTCATTTCATAAATAAAAAGACCTAAAATTAATAAATAAGGTAAATCATAATAAAACCATAATATCATAATAGCTACATTATTAGTATGTAAATAAAATGAGTACTTTTGAGTGTTGAAGAATAAAATAGGAGAGACCCTCGATATTTTCATGCTAGGGTTAGATTGTAATTTTATATTGTTTTAATGTGCAATTATGATATATAATTAATAAGAAAATTGCTTTCAACATACTTAATTTTGTTGAGTGTCTTTTACCATTCACGTGTTGTATATAAAAAGAAAAAGCTTGTATCTTGACAGCGATGATGATGTTATGATAAGAGGGTTCAAGGAAGTGACTTTTCAAAGGCCATCAAGCTCTACCATATAGAACTATTTGTTAAAAGGATTTTAAGAGATAGTCAAAGTAATTCTCTTACCCACATTCGTTGATAATTGACTAAAAAACTTTTGAGCCAATATACCCAATTGAAAAACTTTTATAACTTAGCATGTTCAATTTAAAAAAAGTATACTCAAGCTATTATTAGTGGTCATAAAAATGTACTTAATTAAAAACTTATATAAGTAGTATATTCATTAAAAGTATATATATATATAAGAACTCAATTAAAAATCCTAAATAGATTCATATACTTATGGTACAATTATCTCTTATTTTTTTTCTCTTGATACTTCAATTCTTTTTAAAAAATTAATAAAACTAACAAGTCGAAGGCCAAGAGGGGTTTAATAATTTGCCTGAGGTGGCAATTTCAATAGAAGTATAGAACAATGTGGAAAAGGGAGAACAATTGAGTTAGCAAACATGTCTTGTTGTCTCCTTTGTCCGCTGCAAGGTTGTGCAATCATCAAAATGATTCTTTTGGAACATGCTGAAGAAAGTATATGTTGTCAATAATCAATATAATAAGCTTTGGCATGTTAATCCCAAGGACGGACATAGTCATATAAAGTTACTTATTTCAGTTAGATAAGTTTGTCAGAAGGAATATATAAAATTACCCTCTACGTTAGATAAGTTTGTCATAAGGAATAAATAAAATCACCCTCTACGTTAGGTTATGCCGTTAAGAGAAAAGTTGGAAAAATTTTTAACCTAGTCTAAGCATGTTTTACCTAGACTCAAATTGTAAAATCTATTAAAGGATTTTTTTTAATAAACATAATGGCCAAGATCTTGGAATAAATAATTTTTACATGAAAACTTAAACCAAAAAAGTGTACCTTGATCTATTGATATTTCTTGACAAAGACTGCGTATGGGATATCGACAGATTGGGTTTTTCTTCCTTTGCTAATTCTCTTTCTCATCTATTTTGATGATAAAACAAACTATATATAGGAGAGAGAGAGGACCAATATGATACTCCCTTTGCTAGTTCTATACTTAACATGACATGTAATGGGAATTGCAGTAAAATCTAACAATAACGTCTTTATCAAAGATAAATTTTGTTAATATTTTAATAATTTATTTATGTATATATATATCAACATAATCAAATAGGATCCATAAGCGAATCAGAAATAATAATTAATTGAGCTCAGAGTATCAAATACATAAGGAACTTAAAGCTTTAGACATAACATCACTAATGGTTTTTAATAATGCCCATTCTTTCGATATGTTCATGAAATATCTTTAGTGGCAACCCTTTAGTCAGTGGATCTAGTCATAAGACTGGTCCTAATATGTTCAATTGACACTCTTTGTTTTTGAACTTTTTCTTTAATGGCAAAGTATTTCAATTTCATATCCTTAGCACCCTTTGAATACTTGTTATTTTTAGAAAAGAAGACTGCCGTAGAGTTATCACAAAAAATTTTCAGCGGCTTGGCAATGTTGTCGACAATCTCAAGTCCTGAAATAAAGTTCTACAACCATAAATCATGAATTGTGACGATCCAACGGTTGCGATTGATCCAAGCCATGATCTCGGTCGGCGACGATTGATCTCGGACCGTTGCGATCGATCCGATCTGTGATGATCAGACGGTTTCGATCGATCCGAGCCATGATCCCGGTCGGCGACGACCAATCTCGGACTGTTGTGATTGATCTGATCGGCGACGATCCGACGGTTGCAATCGATCCAAGCCATGATCCCGGTCGGCGACTACCGATCTTGGACCGTTGCGATCGATTCGATCGGCGACGATCCGATGGTTGCGATCGATTGAAGCCATGATCCCGGTTGGCAACGACGATCTCGGACCGTTGCGATCGATCCGATCGGCGACGATCCAATGGTTGCGATCGATCCAAGCCATGATCTCGGTCAGCGACGACTGATCCGAAGCATGTACCAAAATTAATTTTTTTAAAATAATTGCGACGCATTTCATTGCGGCGCAATGTTTTATTTTAATTTTTTATCTTTTAATTATGTTTTGTAAACTTTATTTTTTTAAAAAAATATTGCGACGCATTATTTGCATCGCTAAATTAAAATTAATTTTTTGAATTTATTATGGATTAGCGACGCAATTATGCGTCGCTAATCCATCGCTAATTTGGCTGGCGGCAAATTTTTTTATTATTTTCTAGAAAAATTAGCAATGCAAATAATTGCGTCGCTAAAGCGTTGCTAATTTGGCGGCAATGTCCGACGAATTTTTTTTAATTTTCGAGGAAAATGCGTCGCTAATGCATTGCAATATTTTTATTTGATAATGATATTGATAAAAATTATTTTTCTAAAAATAATTACGACGCATATGGTTGCATCGCAATGTTTTATTTTTAATTTTTTATAACATTTATTTTATTAAAAAAAAATTGCAACGCAATACTTGCATCGCAAAATTAATTTTTTTTATTTTTTGGTTTATTGCGTCGCTAATGCGTCGCTATTTAACATAATTTATTTTTAAAAAAAATTACGATGCACTGATTTGCGTCGCAATATTTTTATTTGATAATAATATTTGACATAAATTATTATTTCGAAAATAATTGCGACGCAAATAATTACGTCACAATGTTTTATTTTTAATTTTTTAAAACATTAATTTTATTTAAAATAATTGCGACTCAATACTTGAGTCGCTAAATTAAAAATTATTTTTTTTAATTTTATGGTTTATTGCATCACTATTTAAAATAATTTATTTTTTAAAAAATTGTGACACACTTATTTTCGTCATAATATTTTTATTTGATAATTATATTTGGTAAAAATTATTTTTTCTAAAAATAATTGCGACGTACATTATTACGTCACAATGTTTTATTTTTAATTTTTTTAATAACAAATGATCCCGGTCGGCGACGACGATCACGTACCGTTGCGATCGATCCGATCGGCGACGATCCAACGGTTGCGATCGATCCAAGCCATGATCCCGGTCATCGACGACCGATCTTGGACCATTGCAATCGATTCGATCGGTGACAATACGACGGTTGCGATCGATCCAAGCTATGATCCCGGTCGGCGACGATCGATCTCGGACCGTTGCAATCGATCCAATCGGCGACGATCCGATGGTTGCGATCGATCGAAGCCATGATCCTGGTCGGCAACGACCGAGCTCGGACCGTTGCGATCGATCCGATCGCGATGATCCGACGTTTGCGATCAATCCAAGCCATGATCCCGGTCGGCGACGACCAATCTCGGACCGTTGCGATCGATCCGATCGGTGATGATTCGACGGTTGCGATCGATTGAAGCCATGATCTCGGTCGGCGATGCCCGATCTCGGACTGTTGTGATCGATCCAATCGGCAATGATCCGACGGTTGCGATCGATCCCATGATCCCGGTCGGTGATGACCGATCTTGGATAGTTGCGATCGAACCGATCGACAACGATCCGACAGTTGCGATCGATCCAAGCCATGATCCTGGTCGACGAGGACCATTCTCGGACCGTTGCGATCGATCCGATCGGTGATGATACGATGGTTGCGATCGATCCAAGCGATGATCCCGGTCGGCGAGGACCGATCTCGAACTGTTGTGATCAATCCGATCGCAAGACGATCCGACAGTTGCGATCGATCCAAGCCATGATCCCGATCGGCGACAATCGATCTCGGACCATTTCGATCGATCTGATCGGCAACGATCCGATGGTTACGATCGATCGAAGCCATGATCCCGGTCTGCACGACCTATCTCGGACCGTTGCGATTGTTCCATCAGTGACGATCTGACAGTTGCGATCGACTGAAGCCATGATCCCGGTCGGCGACAATCGATCTCAGACCGTTGCAATATATTCGATCGACGACGATCCGATGATTGCGACGATCCAAGCCATGATCCCGGTTGGCGATGTCGATCACCGACGGTTTGCGATCGATCCGATCGGTGATGATCCAACGGTTGCGATCGATCCAAGCCATGATCCCGGTCGATGATGACTGATCTCAGACCATTGCGATCGATCCGATCGGTGACGATCCGATGGTTGCGATCGATCCAAGCCATAATCTCGGTTGGCGACGGCCGATCTCGGATCATTGTGATCGATCTGATCGGCGACGATCCGATGGTTGCGATCGATCGAAGCCATGATCCTGATCGGCGACGACCGATCTCGGACCGTTGCATTGATCCGATCGGCGACGATCCGACGGTTGTGATCGATCGAAGCCATGACCCTGATCGGCGATGACCGATCTTGGACCGTTGCGATCGATCCGATCGGCGACGATCCGATGGTTGCGATCGATCCAAGCCATGATCCCGTCAGCGACGACCGATCTCGGACCATTGCGATCGATCGGTGACGATCCGACGGTTGCGATCGATCTAGGCTATGATCCCGGTCGGCGATGACCGATCTCGAACCATTGCAATCGATCCGATCGACGACGATCCGACGGTTGCAATCGATCCAAGCCATGATCTAGGTCGGCGATGACCGATCTCAGACCATTGCGATCGATCCGATCGGAGACGATCCGACGGTTGCGATTGATCAAAACCATGATCCCAGTCGGCGACGATCGATCTTGGACCATTGCGAACGATCCGATCGGCGACGATCTGATGGTTGCGGTCGACCCAAGCCATGATCCCGGTCGGCGACGACCGATCTCAGACCGTTGCGATCGATCCGATCGGCGATGATCCGATGGTTGCGATCAATCTAAGCCATGATCCCGATTAGTGAGGACCAATCTCGGACCATTGCGATCGATCCGATCGGCGATGATCTGACGGTTGCGATCGATCCAAGCCATGATCCCGGTCGGCGACGACCGATCATGGCCCTTGCGATCGATCCGATCGGTGACGATCCGACGTTGCGATCGATCCATGCCATGATCCCGGTCGGCGACGACCGATCTCGAACCATTGCGATCGATCCAATCGGCGACGATCCAATGGTTGCGATCGATCGAAGCCATAATCTCGGTCGGCGATGACCGATCTCGGACTGTTGCATCATCCGATCGGTGAAGATCTGACGGTTGCAATCGATCGAAGCCATGATCCCGGTCGGCGACGACCAATCTCGGACTGTTGCGATCGATCCGATCGGCGATGATCCGATGGTTGCGATCGATTCAAGCCATGATCCCGTCGGCGACGACCGATCTCGAACCGTTGCGATCGATCCGATCGGCAACAATCCGATGGTTGATTCGATCCAAGCCATGATCTCGTCGCGACACGATCTCGGACCGTTTGCAATCGATCCGATCGCGACGATCCGACGGTTGCAATCGATCCAAGCCATGATCCTGGTCGGCGATGACCGATCTCGGAATGTGTGATCGATCTCCGATCGGCGATGATCCAATGATTGCGATCGATCGAAGCCATGATCCCGGTCGGCAACGACCGATCTCGAACCGTTGCGAATCGATCCGATCGGCGACGATCCGATGGTTTCGATCGATCCAAGAAATGATCTTGGTCGGCGACGACCGATCTCAGACCGTTGCGATCGATCCGATCGCGACGTTCCGATGGTTGCGATCGATCCAAGCCATGATCCTGATTGGCGAGGACCGATCTCGAACTGTTGCGATCATCCATCGGCGATGATCTGACGGTTGTGATCGATCCAGCCATGATCCCAGTCGGCGAGGATCGATCTCGGACCATTGCGATCGATCGATCGCGATGATTGGACGGTTGCGATCGATCCAAGCCATGATTCGGTTGGCGGACCATCTCGGACCGTTGCGATCGATCCGATCGGCGACGATCCGATGTTGCGATCGATCGAAGCCATGATCCTGGTCGGCGATGACCGATCTCGGACCGTTGCGATCGATCCGATCGGCGATGATCCGACGGTTTCGATCAATCCAAGCCATGATCTCGGTCGGTGACGACTTAACTTGGACCGTTGCGATCGATCCGATCGGTGATGATCTGACGGTTTTCGATCGGTCCAAGCCATGATCAAGATCGACGACGACCAATCTCGGACTGTTGCGATCGATCCGATCGGCGACAATCCGACGGTTGCGATCGATCCAAGCCATGATCCGGTCGGCGACGACCGATCTTGGACCGTTGCGATGATCGATCGGTGACGATCCATGGTTGCGATCGATCGAAGCCATGATCCCGGTCGGCAACGACTGATCTCGGACCGTTGCGATCGATCCGATCGGCGACGATCCAACGGTTGCGATCGATCCAAGCCATGATCTCGGTCAGCGACGACCGATCCGAAGCATGTACCAAAATTAATTTTTTTAAAACAATTGCGACGCATTTCATTGCGGCGCAATGTTTCATTTTTAATTTTTTTATCTTTTAATTATGTTTTGTAAAATTTATTTTTTTTAAAAAAATGTTACGATGCATTATTTGCATCGCTAAATTTAAAATTAAATTTTTTAATTTATTATGGATTAGCGACGCAATTATGCGTCGCGAATTTGGCCGATGGCAAATTTTTTATTATTTTCTAGTAAAATTAGCGAGCAAAAATTGTGTCGCTAAAGCGGCTAATTTGGCGGCAATATCCGACGAAAAACGGGGGAAAATGCATCGCTAATGCATCGGAATATTTTTATTTATAACGATATTTGATAAAAATTATTTTTTCTAAAAATAATTGCGATGCATATGGTTGGGTCGCAATGTTTTATTTTTAATTTTTTAACATTTATTTATTAAAAAATTGCGATGCAATACTTGCGTCGCAAAATTAATTTTTTTTTATTTTTTAGTTATTGCGTCGCTAATGCATCGCTATTTAACATAATTTATTTTTAAAAAAATTACGATGCACTGATTTATGTCGCAATATTTTTATTCATAATATATTGATAAAATTATTTTTTCTAAAAATAATTGTGACAAAATATTACGTCGCAATGTTTTTTTAATTTTTTTAAAAACATTAATTTTATTTAAATAATTGCGACTCAATACTTGAGTCGCAAAATTAAAAATTATATTTTTTAATTTATGGTTTATTGCATCTCTATTTAAAATAATTTATTTTTAAAAATTGTGATGCATTTATTTTCATCGCAATATTTTTATTTGATAATTAATTTTGGTAAAATTATTTTTTCTAAAAATTGCGATGTACATTATTACGTTACAATGTTTTATTTTTAAATTTTTTTAATAACATGATCCGGTCGGCGACGATCGATCATGGACCATTGCGATCGATCCG
>UESW01004906.1:277927-321688 GCA_900491605.1 Calamus simplicifolius
TTTTTAGTTATTGCGTCGCTAATGCTCGCTATTTAAATAATTTATTTTTTTAAAAAAAATTACGATGCACTGATTTGTGTCGCAATATTTTTATTCAATAATAATATTGATAAAAAATTATTTTTTTAAAAATAATGTGACAAAAATAATTACGTCGCAGTTTATTTTAATTTTTTTAAAAACATTAATTTTATTTAAAATAATTGCGACTCAATACTTGAGTCGCAAATTAAAAAATTATTATTTTTAATTTTATGGTTTATTGCATCCTATTTAAAATAATTTATTTTTAAAAAATTGTGATGCATTTATTTTCATCGCAATATTTTTATTTGATAATTATATTTGGTACAAATATTTTTTCTAAAAATAATTGCGATGTACATTATTACGTTACAATGTTTTATTTTTAAATTTTTTTAATAAACAATGATCCCGGTCGGCGACGATCGATCATGGACCATTGCGATCGATCCGATCGGCGACGATCCGATGGTTGCGATCGATCAAGCCATGATCCCAGTCGGTGACGACCATCTCGGACTGTTGCGATTGATCGATCAGCGACGATCCGACGGTTGCATTGATCCAAGCCATGATCCCATCGGCGACGACCGATCTTGGACCGTTGCGATCGATCGATCGGCGATGATCCGACGATTGCGATCGATCCAAGCCATGATCCCGGTCGGCGACGATCGATCTTGGACCGTTGCGATCGATTCAATCGGCGACGATCTGATAGTTGCGATCGATCGAAGCCATGATCCTGGTCGGCGATGACCGATCTCGGACCGTTGCGATCTATCCGATCGGCGACGATCCAACGGTTGTGATCGATCCAAGCCATGATCCCGGTCAGCGACGACCGATCCGAAGCATGTACCAAAATTAATTTTTTTAAAACAATTGCAACGCATTTTATTGCGACGCAATATTTCTTTTTTAATTTTTTTATCTTTTAATTATGTTTTATAAAATTTATTTTTTTAAAAAAACGATGCGATGCATTATTTGCATCGCTAAATTAAAAATTAATTTTTTGAATTTATTATGGATTAGCGACGCAATTATGTGTCTCTAATCCATCGCTAATTTGGCCGGCGGTAAATTTTTTTATTATTTTCTAGGAAAATTAGCGATGCAAATAATTGCGTCGCTAAAACGTTGCTAATTTGGCGGCAATATTCGATCGAAATTTTTTTTAAATTTTCGAGAAAAATGGGTCGCTAATGCATCGCAATATTTTTATTTGATAATGATATTTGATAAAAATTATTTTTTTGAAAATAATTGTGACGTATATGGTTGCGTCGCAATGTTTTATTTTTAATTTTTTTATAACATTTATTTTATTAAAAAAATTGTGATGCAATACTTGCGTCGCAAATTTTTTTTTTTTATTTTTGGTTTATTGCATCGCTAATGCATCGCTATTTAATATAATTTATTTTTAAAAAAATTGCGATGCACTGATTTGCATTGCAATATTTTTATTTGATAATAATATTTGATAAAAATTATTTTTCTGAAAATAATTGCGATGCAAAATAATTGCATCACAATGTTTTATTTTTAATTTTTTTAAAACATTAATTTTATTTAAAATAATTACGACGCAATACTTGAGTCGCTAAATTAAGAATTATTTTTTTTAATTTTATGGTTTATTGCATCGCTATTTAAAATAATTTATTTTTAAAAAAATTATGATGCACTTATTTTCATCGCAATATTTTTATTTGATAATTATATTTGGTAAATTATTTTTTTTGAAAATAATTGTGACATACATTATTGCATCGTAATGTTTTATTTTTAATTTTTTTAATAATAATATTTTATTTTAATTTTTTTTAATAACAAATGATCCCGATCGGTGATGACCGATCTCGGACAGTTGCGATCGATCGATCGACGACGGACGGTAGCGATCGATCCAAGCCATGATCCCGGTCGACGACAACCGATCTTGGACTGTTGCGATCAATTCGATTGGTAACGATCCGATGGCGATCGATCGAAGCCATGATCCTGATGGCAACGATCGAGCTCGGACCGTTGCGATCGATCTGATCGGTGACGATCCGACGATTGCGATCGATCCAAGCCATGATCCCGGTCAGCAACGACCGATGGACCGTTGCGATCGATCCGATGGTGATGATCCGACGGTTGCATCGATTGAAGCCATGATCTCGGTCGGTGATGCCCGATCTGGACCATTGTGATCGATCCGATCGGCGACCGACGATGCGATCGATCCAAGCCATGATCTCGATCGGTGACGACCGATCTTGGATAGTTGCGATCGATCCAATCGGCAGCCGACGGTTGCGATCGATCCAAGCCATGATCCTGATTGACGAGGACCAATCTTGGACCATTGCTATCGATCCGATCGGTGATGATACGAAGGTTGCGATCGATCCAAGCAATGATCCCGGTCGGCGAGGACCGATCTCGAACTATTGTGATCAATCTGATCGAAGACGATCGACAGTTGCGATCGATCCAAGCCATGATCTTCGACGACGATCGATCTCGGACCATTGCGATCGATCCATCGCGACGATCCGATGGTGACGATCGAAGCCATGATCCCGGTCTATGATGACCTATCTCGGACCGTTGCGATCGATCTGATGGTTGCGATCGATCGAAGCCATGATCCCGGTCGGCGACAACCAATCTCGACCGGCAATATCCGATCGATGATCCACGATTGCGATCGATCCAAGCATGATCTTGGTCGGCGATGATCGATCACCGACATTGCGATCGATCCGATCGGCGATGATCCGATGGTTGCGATCGATCCAAGCCATGATCCCGATCGACGACGATGATCTCAGACCATTGCGATCGATCCGATCGGTGACGATCGATCGAAGCCATAATCCCGGTTGGCGACGGCCGATCTTGGATCGTTGTGATAGATCTGATCGGCGACGATCCGATAGTTGCGATCGATCGAAGCCATGATCCTGATCGGCGATGACCGATCTCTGACCGTTGCATCGATCCGATCGGCGACAATCCGATGGTTCGATCGATTGAAGCCATGACCCCGGTCGGCGATAATCGATCTTGGACCGTTGCGATCGATCCGATCGGCAATGATCCGACGGTTGCGATTGATACAAGCCATGATCCCGATCACGACGACCAATCTCGGACCATTGCGATCGATCCGATTGGCGACGATCCGATGGTTGCGATCGATCCAAGCCATGATCCCGGTCGGCGATGACCGATCTGGACCGTTGCGATCGATCCGATCGCGACGATCCGACGGTTGCGATCGATCCAAGCCATGATCCCAGTCGGCGATGATCGATCTCGGACCATTGCGATCGATCCGATCGGCGACGATCCGATGGTTGCGATCGATCAAAACCATAATCCAGTCGGCGACATCAATCTTGGACCGTTGCGATCGATCCGATCGGCGATGATCCGATGGTTGCGGTCGATCAAGCCATGATCCCGGTCGGTGACGACCGATCTCAGACCATTGCGATCGATCCGCTCGGCGATGATCCGATGGTTGCGATCGATCTAAGCCATGATCCCGATCGGTGAGGACCAATCTCGAACCATTGCGATCAATCCGATCGGTGACGATCTGACGGTTGCGATCGATCTAAGCAATGATCCCGATCGGCGATGACCGATCACGGACCGTTGCGATCGATCCGATCGGCGATGATCCGACGGTTGCGATCGATCCAAGCCATGATCCCTGGTCGGCGACCGATCTTGGACCATTGCGATCGATCCGATCGGTGACGATACGATAGTTGCGATCGATCCAAGCTATGATCCCAGTCGGCGATGATCGATCTCGGACCGTTGCGATCGATCCAATTGGCGACGATCCGATGGTTGTGATCGATCGAAGCCATGATCCCGGTCGATGACGACCGATCTCAGACCATTGCGATCGATCCGATCGGCGATGATCCAATAGTTGCAATCGATCCAAGCCATGATCCCGGTCGGCGACGGCGATCTCGGATCATTGCGATCGATCCGATCGGCGATGATCCGACGGTTGCGATCGATCCAAGCCATGATCCGGTCGGTGATGACAATCTCGACTGCGATCGATCCAATCGGCGACGATCCGATGGTTGCGATCGATCAAAACCATGATCCCGGTCAGCGACGACCGATCTTGGACCCTTGCGATCGATCCGATCGGCTACGATCCGACGGTTGCGATCGATCCAAGCCATGATCCCGATCGACGATGACCGATCCGACGCTGTACCAAAATTAATTTTTTTTAAAATTGCGACGCATTTCATTGCATCGCAATGTTTATTTTTAATTTTTTATCTTTTAATTATATTTTATAAAATTTATTTTTTAAAAAAAATGTTGCAACGTATTATTTGCATCGCTAAATTAAAATTAATTTTTTTTTTAATTTTCTAATTTATTGCATCGCTATTTAACATAATTAATTTTTTTAAAAATATTGCAATGCACTGAAATGCGTCAATATTTTTATTTCATTATTATTTAATTTTTTTATAAAATTTATTTTTTTAAAAACATTGCGACGCAATACTTGCGTCGCTAAATAAAAATTATTTTTATTAATTTTTTATCATCGCTATTGTGTCGTATTTAACATAATTAATTTTTTTAAAAACATTGCGATGCACTGAATTGCATCGTAATATTTTTATTTATAATTATATTTTATAAAAATTAATTTTATTTAAAATAATTGCGATGCAATACTTTTATCGTTAAATTAAAAATTTTTTTTTTAATTTTCTGTTTATTGCGTCGCTATTTAACATAATTAACTTTTTTAAAAACATTGCGATACTGAGTTGCATCGCAATCTTTTTATTTCATAATTATATTTTATAAAAATTAATTTTAAAAATATTGTGATGCATTACTTGCGTCGCTAAATTAAAAAATTATTTTTTTGATTATCTGGTTTATTGAGTGCTAATGCGTCGCTAATTGTGTCACAATTTTTTTTGTCACGGAGGCATTGCAATTTGGTCGCAATTTAGTGACCCAAAGATGCATCGCTAAATTTGCATCGCTATTTCAGTATTTTCTTGTAGTGTACCTAGCTTTAATTATAAACCATTTATGGAGATTGATTTATATGTAGTGACTATATCAATGGATAATTTAAATCCTTTTGAATATAATTAATTTTATAATTTTAATAGTGTAGTTCCAAATTTTTAGTAGAATAATTTGGAATTATAATTTTAATATTTTAATTAAGGTGTTAATTAAATATCAAAATTATTGAAGCTTAAAATTATAATGTCCATAGTTCCTCTGGATGGCTCCATTAAATTATGTAAACTTTATGATATGTTGGATTAAATTATTAATTTCAAATTAAAAATTATTCTAAATTAATTTATACATAAAAATTAATTGGATTGATTTTTATTTTAAATAATATGATTATTTAAAAATAAATTTAAAATATTTTAAATTAAAAATTATATGATGTGCTAGGGAACACATCGTAGGCATGTTACACAAGGAGGGTCCATGAAAATTATTTTATTATTAAGAAATATATAAGATTTTTGAAGAGATTTTCTCTCTCCGATATCATTCCATGATAAAGATATCAAAAGAAACCAACAATGGTTTGTTGGATGATATATGAGATTATGGGAAAGATTTTCTCTCTTGCACATCACCCCACGTTAAAGTAATCTTCAAGAGTTAAAAGTTATCCTAATATTTAAATTAATTAATTAATTAATAATTAATTAATTAAAAGGGATGGTGATTATTATTCTCACAATATATAAGATTCAGGGAAAAATAATGCAGGATGATTGTTATCACCCACAGAGAGTTTTCTCCTTGTCTTCACTTTTCTCATGTATTGAAAATAAAAATTGACTTAAAAATTAGTTGTGTGATCTCAAGCCAAATCAAAAATTCCTACTCGTTCGTGTTCTTCATAATTTAAAAAATGTTTGGAAAGATCCATGGTGATCAAAGGATTTGGTGATTCCAAGGTGGTGTTGGCGGAGTTCAAGACATTCAATGAAAGATTAATTTCTTAATCTTCTTATTATTTTTAGTATTAAATTAATATGAGTATAGATTGTCAAATAAAATTTTTAAGATATGTGATTTAATCCTTATCTAGCTTTCGTAAATATCTCAAAATTAGTTTGAGATAACCAGCAATTGGCATCAGAGCAGGCTATACCTCTATTAATTTAATATTTGATTATGTGATAATCATTATAGATTATATGATTAGGTAGGCACTTATGCATTATGGTGTATGTTTTTTTAATATTTTCAAGTTGATGAATTATGTGCGAATGGATTGGCCGTAAATTTTTTTTATCCATGGAATTAGTTATACAATTTTCTTTTGATTAGATCAATTGAATATAGGATTTATAATATTATTTTTCTTTATATTGATGAAGAAGGGTTCTTCATCTTTTTAAGAAGAGTTCTCAATTAATTTTTTTTTTCAGGTTTCTTAAAGAAGTTTCGTTCTATTGATCCAAAAAGTATGGATCAAGTGGAATTTGTCACACACACATATATATATATCAAGTCGTGGGGCTCCATGTATGTCTCCTCCCTCGAGGCGAGAGGAGGCTGTTACCCAAGGGAAGGCTTGTCCCGTGTGGAAGGGGAGAAGAGTAAGTAAATGCTTGGAACCCATTTAGTCCCACATTGGATAAATTAGATTATTTTAAATTATTGGGCTGGTATTTACTATTAGTATTTTGGATTCTATGGAACCCAACCAATTTTTTTCATTTTGCTTTTTATTAAATGTTTTTATTATGTTGATAATAATTACATTGCCATGCATATTATATGCCATATTAGATAGAAAAGTGCCTACCTATTTATTATATGTCATGCATTTAAGTGCATTATTATTTTATTATTTTTCTAAAAAGGTTTTAGTAAGTTATATTTAATGCACTTTACAATAAATTTAATGAGATTAAATTTGTAAATTAATTTAGCAATTGGATTTGCAAAATTAATGTACTAAATGTGAAGTTTTAAATTTAAGTGTTTAATTTTAAATTATCATATTTAATTTATTTTATAATTTTAAAATGTTTAAAATTATAAAATCTTAATGATTTAAATTGTTTAAATTAACTAAGGATTTATGAAACAAAAGTTGTTTTATAAATAAAATACACTTTTATAAAGTAATGAGTGGGAGAGGTAATATGACAATATAAGCCTTTGGTCTTCATCATTAGTAGAACCGTGAGTTATTAGTAGCACCTGGAGATGCTTTAATTTCGTCCTCCTACATAGAGTGTCTACTAATGGTAATAACAAGGTTGTCTTCTATGAGATAGGATTTTTAAAATATATTTAGAATTGACCTACCCTACGGCGGTAATTTCTAAGTTAAGTCTTAAAAATCTGATACGATGGGTCGCACTCATAAAGAAATAATTAAATTAGTTAATTATTTTTTTGACCAAAATTTAAAAAATTAATGAGTATTTAAAATATGAGATATTTTAAATACTTATTAATTGAGAAAGTCTTATTTTAATAAGCAACTATTTCACCTACCCTACGATGACACTTAGTTGTGAAGATTAAAATTTCTTAGCCTTTAAAGTAAATATATTTTTGTGTATTTTAACATATGCATTCATGCATCATATTTACTTTGCCTTAAATTTTTTGATGATATTTATGCAATCATTTATTAAAAATATTTTTTTTTTTTTAGCAAATATATCAAACCCGATTTTTTCACTTCTTGTCTCTCAAGTTTTAACTGTTAAAATTTTGTTAAGTAAAAAAGCAACATGAATATTCTTCTCATTAATGAAAACTACCACTATGTCCTTAAGAAGGATTGTCCTTCAGTGCCTCCAACCAATGCCTCAAAAGTTGTTACTGAAGAGTACAACCATTGGATTGTTGCAAACAATAAGGCCCGCTGCTACTTATTAGTAGCAATAATGAGGTGCTTAGAATTAAGCACGAGGCCCTTAAAACTGCAAGAGAGATTATGGAATCTCTGCAGTAGATGTTTGGATGCCCATCTGATCAGGCTTGCCACAAAGCTGTAAAAGCCGTTATGAATGACAAAATGAAGAATGGTTCTTCTGTTCATGAGTACGTCCTCAAAATGATCAATCTTTTCAATGAGACTGAAATTAGTAGAGTTAAAATTGATGAAAAAACTCAGGTTGGCATGATCTGGAAACACTATCTCCACTTTTCTTAATTCAGGACTAATTACATTATGAATCATAAGAAGTTTAATTGATCGAACTCCTGAATGAGCTACAAATTTATGAGACCCTTATAGATGATAAGGGTGGCAAGGAAAATATTGCTGAAACCAATACAACTGAGGAGAAGCCTTCTTTTTCAAAGAAAAAGAAGAATAGATTTTGGGAAAGCAAAAGGACAACAAGAAGAAGATCCAAAAGAAGAAGGAAAAGGTTGCTCAGCCTAAACCTAAAGAAAAGTGTTTCCACTATCATCAAGATGGCCATTGGAAAAGGAACTGTAAAAAGTACCTTGATGAGCTGAAATAGAAAAAGAAACAAGGTAAATTAGATTTACTAGTTATGGAAACATGCTTAGTTGAGAATGATTTCTCAAGCTGAATTATTGATTCAGGAGTATCTAACTATATTTGTGTTTCTTTGAAAAAGCTTGAGTCTGCCCGAGATCTTCAAGTGGAAGATTTTACGATGAGAGTTGGCAGTGGAGAAAAGGTATCAGCGACAGCAGTAGGGACAGTGCGACTGTCATTTGCTAATAATAAATTTTATTTTTGAATAGTGTCTATTATATTCCTGATTTCAAACGAAATTTGATTTCGGTTTCAAAGTTGCATGAACAATTTATTTCTGTTTCTTTTAGTATTGACTCTATTTCAATTTATAAGAATGGAATGAATATTTGTTCTGGATATGTTGAAAATGCTCTATATTTTGTTAAACCAATTTTCAACAACTTGCTTCAAACCAAAATGTTTAAAGTCGCTGAACCAACCCCTAAAAGAAGAAAAGTTGAATAACAACAATGACACGTATTTATGGCATTTAGGCTTGGTCACATTAATATAGACATAATAGAAAGACAAGTAAAGAATGATCCTTTAAGAGAGCTAAGAGTTGGCACTCTACCAGTCTGTGAATCCTGTCTAGAAGGAAATGATCAAAAGACTTTTTTAGCAAAAGGTAAAAGAGCAAAAGCACCTTTAGAGATCATACATACTGATGTATGTGGGCCTTTGAATGCCAAAGCTAGAGGGGCTATGAATATTTTGTCATATTTATTGATGATTATTCAAGATATGGATATGCATACCTAATGCAAAGAAAATCCAAGGTCTTTGAAAAGTTCAAAGAATTCCGTACTGAAGCAGAAAAAACTCAGCAAATCAATTAAAACTCTTCGATCTGATCGAGAAGGAGAGTACCTGATTATGAAGTCAAGACCACTTGATTAAGAATGGAATATTATCACAACTCACGATACCTGCAACACCACAACAAAATGGTGTAGCTGAAAGAAGGAATCTCACTTTGCTTGATATGATAAGATCAATGTTGAGCTTTCTTCTTTGCCTACCTTATTTTGGGGATATGCACTATAAACAGCTGTATATATTCTAAACTTAGTTCTATCTAAGTCAATCCTAAGACTCCCTTAGAGTTATGGAATGGTCGCAAACCTAATTTGAGACACATCCGCATATGGGGTGTCTAGCCCATGTGCTGAAGGGAAAGACTAGGAAGTTGAAACCTCATTCAAAAGTATATGTTTGTAGGGTACCCTAAGGGAATGAGAGGAGGTCTGTTTGATAGTACTCAAGATAACAAAGTATTTGTGTCAACAAATGCTACGTTTCTCGAGTACAATTATATGATAGAATTCAAACCCAAAAGTAAAGTAGTTCTGGAAGAGTTGCTGGTTGATGAGATCAGTAAAGATCAAACACCATCACCACCATGACGTAGTAGGAGGAAAATAAGATTGCCCATCCTCTATCGTCAAGATGGAGAAGCACAAGTTGTAGTCATCGATGGTAGTGATGATGATCCATTGACATACAAGATGGCAATGAAGGATGTTGATCAAGAAAAATGAAGGAAGCTATGAAACTTAAAATGGAGTCAATGTTCTCCAATTAGTCTGAAAACTTGTAAATCTATCAGAAGGCGTTAAGCCTATTGGATGCAAATGAATCTATAAGAGAAAAAGAAGAGCCGATAAAAAAGTAGAGACTTTCAAAGCTAGGTTGGTAGCAAAAAGTTTTACCCAAAAGGAAAGAGTAGACTATGAGGATACTTTTTCACCAGTAGCTATGCTAAAATTCATTCAGATTCTCTTGTCCATTGCTGCTCATTATGATTATGAGATATGGCAAATGTATGTTAAGACGATGTTTTTGAACGACCATCTTAAGAGACTATTCATATGGTCCAACCAGAGGATTTTATGGTTTAAGGCCAATAGCAAAAGTTTGCAAATTACAAAGGTCCATTTATGGGCTTAAGCAAGCTTCTAGATCTTGGAACATCAGATTTAATGAAGCCATAAAATCTTATGATTTTGAACAAAATTCAGGTGAATCTTGTGCCTATAAGCAAATGGAAGGAAATAAAGTGATCTTCTTAGTTCTTTATGTGGATGACATTTTACTCATTGGGAATGATGTAGGATCTCTATCCAAAGTAAAGAACTGGTTAGCCAGCCAATTCCAAATGAAGGATTTGGGAGAAGCAAGATATATTCTTGGCATCCAAATTATACGGGATCGCAAGAATAGCTTTTGACGTTATCTCAGGCATCATATATTGATAAGGTGCTTGTCAAATTTGCAATGCAAAACTCAAGAAAGATAATTTACCTACTCGATATGGAGTTTATCTTTTTAAAGAGCAGTTTCCTAAAACACCACAAGAGGAGGAAGATGTAAGATTGATTCCCTATGCTTCGGTAGTTGGCAGTCTGATATATGCAATGTTGTGTACAAGACCCGACATATGCTTTGCAGTGGGAGTGGTTAGCCAAGACCGGTCAAACCCAGGATTGGATCACTGGGTTGTGGTCAAGCATATTCTCAAATATCTGAGAAGGACGAGAAACTATATGCTGGTATATTCTGGTAGGGATTGATTCCTGTTGGATATACATATTCTGATTTTCAATCAGATAGAGACTCTTGGAAGTCTACCTTTGGAAGGAGAAGCTATTATATGGAGAAGCATCAAGTAAACCTGCATTGCTGACTCTACCATGGAGTGAATATGGAGAAGATCCAGAAGTTATTTCAGATATGCATGAACCAATTAGACTTTATTGTGATAATAGTGGAGCAGTAGCCAATGCCAAAGAACCCAGAAACCATTGTAAAGGAAAGCATAGAGAGAAAAATTTTATTTTGTAAGAGAGATTGTCAGTAGAGGAGACGTTTCAGTTGAAAAGATCTACGAACAATATAGCTGATCCGTTCACTAAGACATTACCGACTCGGGGTTTTAAGCTACATCTTAAAGGGATGGACTTAGAGACATGTCTCATTTGCTTTAGGGCAAGTAAAAGATTGTTGGGATATGTTTCAATAAACAAATGAGATTTATTATTTTGTTAATTAATTTGAGAAATTTTTTTAATATTATTTTTGCATGCATGTTTTGATGCTTTATAAATATTGAAAATCCTTGGATTATTTAAATAACTTTAAATATTGTATATAAGTGTTATATACAGAGGATAATATTTAAAGTAAAATAATCTAAATCTGTCCATAATTATAAATTAAAGTTGGGATCTTCAATTTAAAATTACTAGGGTTCATTACATTCTAAATGAAACGATCTTATCCGGATTGTTGATAATGAGGTTATCGGAATGAAAGTTTTATATTTATTATATAGGACTAGAACGCGATTAATTATGAATCTTGATAAATTTATTATTAAAATAAAGCATTCAAAATTAATCAATGATGGTCATATATGAATTGATCTTAATTCTGAGTAATTAATAGACTCCTATTTATTGTATTAATTTTTTCACATGTCGGATAATGACACAAAAACATAGTGTCAAATTCTTGTTATATTAGAAATATAATAACATAATAGCCAAAAATATTAATATACAAGATGAAATCCATTCCTTAGTAAAGAAGTCAGATGGACGGTTTCCATAAGTGTTTATTCGGGGCTTGAATAATAAGAGCACTCAATTTATGATTAGATCATAAATATATTATTTATTATAGAATCAATGGTACTTATGGATAAAGATATAATTAAAGAGGTTAACGAAAAATACCTAGCTTTAATTATGAACTGTTTATGGAGGATTGATTTATATATAGTGACTATATCAATGGACAATTCAAATTCTTTTGAATATAATTAATTTTATAATTTTAGAGTGCAAATCTAAATTTTTAGTGGATAATTTGGAATTAATAATTTTATATTTTAATTAAGGTGTTAATTGAATGTCAAAATTATTGGAGCTTAAAATTATAATGTCCATAGTTCTTCTGAACGGCTCTATTAAATTATGTGAACCTTATGATATATTGGGTTGAATTATTCATTTAAAATTAAGAATTCTAAATTAATTTACATAAAAATTAATTAAATTAATTTTATTTTAAATAATATGATTATTTAATAATAAATTTTAAATTATTTTAAATTAAAAATTATACGTGTATTAGGGAACGTATCATAGGCATGTTCCACAAGGAAGGTTCATGTGAAAATTATTGTATTATTGAAGAAATATATGAGATTATCGAAGAGATTTTCTCTCTTTGATATCATTCCACGATAAAGATATAAAAAAAAACCAACAATGGTTTGTTGGATAGATATATGGGATTTTCTCTTCGCATATCACCCCACATTAAAGTAATCTCCAAGAGTTGAAAGTTATTATAATATTTTAATTAATTAATTAATTAATTAATTAAAAAGGGGTGGTGGTTATTATTCGTACAATATATAAGATTCATGAGAGAAAAATAACGTAGATGATTTTTATTACCCACATGAGTTTTCTTCTTCGTCTTCACTTTTTCTCATGTATTTAGAATGAAAAGTGACTTAAAAATTCAGTTATGTGATCTCAATCCAAATCAGAAACGTTCACTCGTTCGTGTTCATCATAATTTGGAGAATATTTGGAAAGTTCCGTGGTGATTGAAAGGATTTGGTCCAAGATGGTGTTGGCGGAGTTCAAGACATTCGACGAAAGGTCAATTTCTTAATCTTCTTATTTTTATTATTAAATTAATATAATATAAATCATCAAATAAAATTTTTTAAGATTCTTATCTAGCTTCCACAAATATCTCAAAATTAGTTTGAGATAACTATCATAAAATATATACGGGTGAGCTGCAATATATACTGTCACTACAATGGCAATAAAAAGGTAAAAAGATTGGCATACCCTCTCAAGTGTGAATGCCTACCCAGCTTAACTGGACTCCCCTTGTTGGAATTATTCTTGCCACGCGGTGTTCCAGGGGACCTTGGTGATGTAACTTCAATGGGTGAAACAGATATTGGATCTACACTCTCTGTAGCAGACTTAAGCATTTCCTTATGCTCTTCTGAGACAAAACCATCATTGAACTCCATCTTGCAGATAGGAAACCAGGCTACCAGCTCCTTGGTTCAAACAGGCCATGCACAATATCACTCTTTTGCAACGGCTATGGAATGCTGACATAAATGAGTAGCTTTGCAGTTTCCTTAAGAACATGTCCCTAGATCTACCATGCCTTTCAAATTAATCCTTCCACTACAGCAAAAGTAGGGTTTTCGACCTTTTTTCCCGAGCTAGGTGTCCCGCAAACTGCCGACGCTTCTAAATAGCATCGTCAGATGCCGGCGCTTATAAGCGTCGAAGGATAACACGCTTATTAGCGTCAGATTTATATGTAATTATTTATTACAATTTATTTCATACAATAATTTTAATTTGATTATCTTATTCAGTAAGATCTAACTAATTTTTTTAAATTAATACAGGAAAGAGTTACATCTCTTATTGCTGAGCATGTCGATGACTCTACAGTATCTACGCAGAGTAGTCGCATCGAGGCCGAGGTATTTACAGAGTTGATGGGGCCGAAGCGCTACGTCAAGTGAAGGGTTATGGAGTTGGAGTTACCCCCACTCAGTTATCTGAGGTGAGCAGACTTACGCGTGATGCTGCAGATGCTGTTCATGATACACGTGTTGCAGACTTGAGCATGCGGTTGAGAAGATACAACGGTCGAGTGCTGCAGTGATGGAGGAGATGCAACGGTTGAGTGCCGTAGCGATGGAGGAGATGCAACGAGGAGTGCAGCCGAGAGAGCAATCGATAGAGCATTGATTGATTCCATGAGAGATCACATTGAGCGGCTTACATCTCTCAAACAAACGGTTGTTCCACATTAGGTAAATACATATATTATTAAATATATATTTTTATATTAAATTAATTATTTGTCTAATATTCATAAATAGTTTTGTAAATTAAATATTTTTAATTTTTTTATAAGCTTCTGGAGCATCAGATCCTCGCGGACATGGTGATGACCTTCCTCCTGCAGATCATTGACCTCGGCTCTTTTTATTTTATATCTTTCATTTCATGTATTTTAAATTTTATGAAACTTTAAATTGTATCACTATCTCTTATGTAATGAAATTTATATTCAATTTTAATTTAGATGTGAAGAATGTGTGCAATGTGATTTTTTTGTTATGATTGCATTGAATATAACAGATTTAATTTAGAATTTAATCTTAATTGCACAGGTTTAATATAAACTTTTTGGTTATTTTATTTAAAAAAATAATAGAATTTGCCGACGCTTAAAAGCATCGGCAATTTTCAGATTGCTCCCCTGACGCTTTTAAAAAGCGTCGGAACAATTTTCAATTGCCGATGCTACAATGCGTCGGGAAGAGAAAAATTTTCTAACGCTTTAAAGTGTCGGTATGGGCCGATGCTTTTTAAAAGCGTCGTTACATTAAAAGTGTCGGCACAACCCGACACTTTTAAGCGTCAGCATGGCCCCATGCCTTCCGATGCTTTTTAAAAGCGTCAGGATTTCCGTCTCCACCCCTAGTTTCCCGACGCATGTGAAAGCATCGTGACAATATTTGCCGATGCTTTATAGCGTTGGCAAATGACATATTTAGCGTCATTATACCGTAAATTTGTTGTAGTGTTCAAAACTTTCTTCATTCATTGTGGCATTCCTCATGTTTGCAATCTTTTAGGCAACTCAGCATTCTCTCAACCAACATTAAGAAAAATTCCTTTGAAACTAGTGGTTCCAGGTGGCAATTTCTCTGCCTCTAGTAGTGCTGAAAATAGGCATTGGGAACTAAGAACAAAATTTTACAATGGTAGGCCAGATACAATGTTAAGACTTCAGCATTATCTGCAGTTATTTGATAATTGTATTACATTCACAGTCATGCGCAATATATAAAATATAGAATAAGCAAACAAGGTAATCTACATTACATTAACCGTTATTACTTATTGCTCTTCAAATTGTCCTCAATTTCATCAAAACATATCCATGTATCACACTTTGACCATAAGTATCAAAACATATGTATCGCAATATGTATCACGATACATCATCCATGATACATAACTCAGGTTTTATTATAATAAGTAAATGCTTTGATATAAAAAATATAAATTTCTAGTTTAAGAACATACGAACTCTTGTTTGACTCACGCATAACCCTTAGATCCTGATGTATGGAGAACAGACAGAGCTGCTCGTGCAGCTTTACCAATATTAGAATATATCTATAAATCAAATAAATATACTTGTTATATTCTAAAAGTAAAGATATATATATATATATATATGTATGTATGTATGTATGTATGTATGAATAATGTACAATAATAATCAAATATTTTAATAAAGTGCCTTAAATGATTAAATAATAAGATACATGTCCCCCCTCGAAGAATTAGTAATGAACCAACTCCATCCATTGATGAGGAGGTACATCAGGAGGACAAGTACCAATTATCTGCTCCTCAGTTGTGCCCAGCAACTTGTACTTCGTCTTCAAATATGCCTTATATTCTTTTCATTTTCGATGAGAGACTTCAATACAAACTCATGAGAGGATGGAGGAAGTACAAACTTGGACTGCAAAAAAAATATATCAACTGAAATAATATAAAACATAGCATAATATATCAACTCTACAAAATAAGAAATGTTAGATTCATTTTTTTTCTACACAACTCATAGAATCTCAACTTTATACATCGGAAGCATGTCATTCTATTTTGCATAACTCAGTGGACAAAGCTGATGCCTCTGTGCAATTGTCCCTAAAAAGGAACTAAATAAGCTAACAGCTTTTTTAATTGGTTGACTCAGCTGATTGCACTCAACCACTATCTTCTCACCCTCGTGCATCTGCCATACATCCCATACTCTCATGGGCCTGCGTCTACGTGTAACCCTTCCAGATCTGTCTGCATAAAAATAGAAGTAAACTATAATAAAAAGTATAAAAATTTTTTATCAATCCAAATAAAAGAATAAATTACCCTGAATGTGTAGCTCATCATCTCTACACCGACAGTAGGATCATGATGCCCCAAGGATGATGGGCCTGTAGTAGACTGCTGTGCCGAAGGACTAGATGCAACGTCTGGTACTGAAAGACCAGCATCAACTGTTGTGCTGAAGCAGAAGTGCCAGCCTCTGTCCATGAGCGCAGCATAATGTCACATATCATTTACATCAGAGTCAGAGTTAGTAAAAATAAATATTAATTTAACATAATAATGACTACAAAATCCAATACATTGCAAAATTTAATACCAATAAGAATCAAGCATTATCATTTCCTTCAAATTCTGTCCTAACAAAAAAGGAACTGACTTATAATGAGTCTGTTTGCAAAATGCCTTGTCTAATTTGAACAAGTAAAGGAACACACATGTAAGACAATTTCAAAAAGAAATTTGATAAGAGATACACAAAACCTATATTACCAATAACCATAGCTACCAATAAACAAATAATACAACCTCATCTAGTACGTTTATATGAAAGTTTAGGTAGCAGCATGCAAAAAGCCCCACAAACCAAACCATGTACAAATAATGTTCAGATTTGACTCTAAGTACCCAATGGCTCTCTTATGAGGTGATATGCTTTATGCTAAGGGGAACATACACAATAATAATTCTATCAATATACAAAGTCAAAAACACAATCCAAATAATTCCAAATAATTCATAATTTTAATCGGTATGTAATTTTTAAACAAACATAATAAATCATAAGCATATAAATGATGAGAATTCTATGGGTTTCATCATTTTTCAGTCAAGATCTTAAGAACAAAAATTTCCTTCATGAATTTTTTGTATAATACTGTAATTCATTGCCACGCTTAAGATTCATAATGAGGGAGCGTTATTGGAAATAAGACAAAATTTTGAGAAGTATGAATAAACTGAAACTCATTACCAGTCATCAGTAATGATTTGAAGCATTGCAATGATTTAGTTTTATATAGTTGCATCGTGGATTAATATCAAACTTCAATTATCAGTTCTTGATCTCCAAATGACTTTGTTGGTAAAAATATAATATCCTAGCATGCACTTTTAAAGATAATACTTTGTTCTTTCATGGTTTATTTGTAACTAGGCTAAGATAAAATTAATAGCAAAACTAACAGAAATATATTCCTCTCAGGTTTTTTTTAAAAAAGGAATTTTAGTTTTAGGTTTTGAAGCATATCCCAACAAATGGCTAAGTGTGGTTTCCATCAATACCGCTAACATTTAAAATAGAAATCACGAGAGCGCATACTTGGGGTTCGGCTACGGATACGGAGAGGGAAGAAGAAGAGGAGGAGGAGATCGGAGCCAATTAGACCAATCTCTTGTCCAGAAAGCGAAGGAGGCTGGAGCCAATCAACGGAGGATAGGATTAGCTGAGAGCTGTTAATGTAATATCCTAGAAATTTTAAAATTTTTGTAATATTAATAGCATTTTTCATGTATAGTGAAAGTTGGATGTTTTAATGATGTGTTGGGTGTGTTGGCCACTTGATAATGCGAAAAGAAAAATGCTGGGGTGTAAATGAGTATATCCTTATGTACTAATCATTTCAATTTAAGAATTAAAGAGATTTGAGTTTTAATATACCTAAATCAAGAAAAATCAAGTTGGTTTGAGTTTTGCCCTTAAGACTTGACTCTGGCATGATTTAGCACTTCTGGCATGCTCTAGAGTCACTCTTGCAAAAAATAGAAAGACAATAATTCTGCTTCATGCTGAAGCCGGCTTTCGATTATGCTCAAGCTGACTCCAAGACTGCACTTTTTCTGGTTAAATCTTAAAAAATTATTTTGAGCTCATTTTAAGTCTGATTTGAGTTCTATTTGAACCGTTAAATTTTTAAAATCGAGTTCTTTGATTAACAAGGTTATTTCTAAAAATATTGTATGAAAGTATCAAATTTAAAAGAACAACAATAAATACCTATCTAGGATAAAGTGAAGATTTTTACTAAGCTAATGTTCATGCCTTGGCCCCTAAGTCACTAAAAAATATAAAAGGAGAGAGAGAGAATTGGCCAGAAAGAAAGAAAGAAAGAAAGAAAGAAAGAGGGAAAGAAAGAAAGAAAGGAAGAGAAGAGAGAGGAGGAAGAAGAAGAAAAAGAAAAAGAGAAGGAAAGGGAAAAGCTTGGAAAGGATTTTGGTGGCTGTGTTAGCTTCTAAGGTCTGGACAGTTGTTTCAAGGAGCCGAAGCATAGGAGATGGGTGTCAGTTGGAATGCTAGCAGCTAAGATGAGTGGGTTTCTTATCTAGCTATGTAAATTACTTTGAGATATTATAGGGATATTTTGTTATAGATCTAAATGGTGTTGTGTTAAGCATGATATGGTGAAAAGAGGGGTTTTTGGAAATATGGGAATGAGAACTAAAATTTTGTATATTTTTATTGAAGCATGCGTTTAAAAGAAAGGAATAAATGTATAGCATGTCCTAAAGCATCATATGGAATTACTTGGGAAACTTGAGTTTAGAAAGATTTTGAGTATTAAAAAGATATGAGATTTAGAAAGATTGTGAGCTTCCTAGTAGAATAAATATATACCTAGGAAAGAACATAGGTTTCATACAAGAATCTTGAAATGAGGAGAAGGTATGTGTATGAGAAAGGAGTTCGAGATCCATAAAAAAAGTCTGAATATCATAACAAGAGTATCAAATAGAGTAAAGAATAAGAGTTTTATAATAAATATGAAATGAAAAAAAGAATATATGGCTTATAAGAGAGCATGAATGAGAGAAAAAATAATATATATATGAACGAGGAAAGAATATGAAGCTAAGAAATGAACATAGGGGTCATGGAAAGAGCACAGGTCTGAGAAAAGACTATAAGTTTCATAAAAGAACTTGAGATTTGAGGTAAAAGCATAAGTTAGGAAGAGAGTACGAGATTGAGGAACGAACATGAGTACCGTAACAGAACCTAGAGCTGAGGATAGATCTTAAACTTCTGGATGAATACACGATTGAAGAAAGAGTAAGGGTTGAGAAGGGATCTTGAATTTGAAGTAAGAGTACTAGTTATGAAATATAATAGAAAAGTAAGAGGTTAAGCATGCCATGAGTTAAAGCATCAAGTTAAGGTTGAGTTTATATGTATAAATTGATAGTTGGAGTTAAAGCATATCAAGTCTCGAAGAAAAAGGGTATGCATTGTAGAGGTATGTGTGGATACCTATCAATATGTATAGGTAATTTGAGCTCAGTTCATGTGTTTGATAGCATGAGTATCAATGAAAAGTATGAGCTAATAGTATATATTAAAGATATGAATCATGGTAATATAATAACATTCTAATGTAAACCTATGATATGAAAGGCTTAGTATATTGATGTATATGGTTTAAACCTGGTAGATGAAAATCTAGTATGTAGTATAATGAAAGCACGTGGTAAGCATGGGTTAAAGTAAAAGGATATAGCATGAATTGAGAAGCATGACTTAAGACATAAGTTAAGGCATGAATTAAAGAAAGTTTGGATGTACCTTATATGTAAAGCATATCATGATTTCAAACCAGGAATGAAAAGCATGAGTTTCAGGAATGTTATAGCTTGAGAAAAGCAAAGTATGATCTTGTAACTTGAGTTAAAGTATAACAGGAGGTTTAAAGATGATGTGAATTGAGAGGCATGCATGGACATGTGTGTGTGTATATATATGCATAGTATAAATGTAAAGTGCATGATATAATAAAATATGAGCATAAGCCTGGGTTTCAAAAGCATGAATTGAACATATTTTTATAGCATGAGTCCCAGTATATGTTTATAGCATGAGTTTAAAGCATATATACATTATGAGTTTCAAAAGCATAAGTTTTGAGCATGAGTTAAAGTACTAGTTTATGAGCATCATTTTAAAAGCAAAAGAATTGAGCTTGAGTTTTGATATGTGGACTTCTAATACATACATGGCATATTTGCATGATAAAGCTTTACAAATGACTTATTTTTGATATATGTCTTATACTGAGCATTAGGCAGCTATGGGGTTGATCACCCTGTCGACTATGTTGTAGCATCAGTATTGCACACTACTATTGAGCTGGCAGCTCCTTACAATTTGGTCGTTCGATAATCCCATGGCCAGAAGTGAGTACAAGCTAAACCAGGCTCAGTGGGTGATAAACACACAAATAATCACCATAAACATATTAATTAATAGGTCAAATTACCTTTATTATTTAATATTTTAGTATCTTTTATAATATTTTTAGATAAACCCTATCAACTTAAAGAGCTTAATTTTAGGAGTCCAACGACACAAACGACACTCAAATCGGACTTAAAATGAGCTCAGAATTGAATTTACAATGATTTATCTGTTTCTGCATGCATCAAAGCAAGGTCGGCAAACCAATTGCCGAGTTCATCATCTTTTCACACGAAATTTCCTTTTATTCCTCCCGATTCTTCTTCTTTTCTGATTCAATCATTCCCTCCACCAATCAAGAAATAAATTGGATTGAAAATTCTCAAATTGGAAGTATGAACTTCAGATGAAAGGAATTTTGATTCCGTCCGCAATCTCTCCAGATTTCTCCGCTCCGCATCGTCTCTGCATCTGAGCGTCTGATATGGAAATAGGGAGTGCATCTTTTCCGTGTCTGGGCCTCTACAAATAGCAGCAAAGGAGGAGAGTTCATGGGAGCAATTGGGAGTTCTGCAAGCGGCCATCCGTGGGTTCATGAGGCATCCGTCCGGAGGTTCTGCGTCTGTGGAGGCTGCTCTATTCATAGGAGTTCTACGTCCGTGGAGGTTGCTCTGTTCCCAGGAGGAGTTCGAAGGAGTCCCCAGAAGCCGTTCGTGGGTTCATGAGGCATCCGTCCGAAGGTTCTGCAGGCGTTCATGACTTGGAGGCTCTACTCGGAGGCTCTGTTCCCAGGTCCCAACGTTCGTGGAGGCTCTGTTCGAAGAAGCTCGTAGCTTAGAGGCGTGAAGGAAGAAGAGAGCCTGGTTCAGCCCATCTTTGGCCTGGTTCAGCCCAGCTTTAGTTCGATTCAGGAAGAATTTGTTGCTTTCTTGTTGCCTTCTTAATTTTAGAAATTAAAACTCTTTAATTTTAATATGCACTCTTGGATGCTATGAAATAAAACTTTTATTCATGTTTAATTATTATTGAATTCTATTTAAGTAGAAATAATTCTTGACTGGTCTATTCTTTAAAGGGACGGACCGTGATCTACGGGTATGGGCCGTGCTCTTATAAGATAGATCATATCTTAATTATTTTTTACTACTAATTATCTATTTATTTAAATTTATAAATTTATTTTAAGATAACCGCTAAAGTCCCTGTGGATTCTGATGATGCTAAGTCACCTTCTTCAAACATCGGGAAGACGGACGTCCTTCTCCTCGGACCCTGCAAGAAAAGTCCCCAGAGACTGGTGGTTCCGGTAGGGATCCTCCGACGCTCAAGTCAGTCACTTGGGTTCAGACAAAGAACCGCTCAGCGGAAAGGAGCTGAGGCAGTTAGGGTTTTGCTAGGAGGAAGAAAAACTAGAAAACCAGAGTTTGGATCCTACTTACAGTGCGGGCACGTGATTTATACTTGTCCGAATATCCTATCTTATTGTTTCAAAAGATTGCCATCGTACCATCGCTGTGCATGCCGAAGGCATCCCGTACTACCTGTCAACGTGATATCACACGTGTCTAACAGCTGCGATGGCATTCGGTGCGCGCCGTTGTTTGATATGACCGCACACAGTCGCAAGTGGTAGCGAATCATATGCCGTAACGGAGCACGGCCACGCATAGGGACACACAGTGCGCCATACACCGTTATGAGGCTTGGCCCTCCGTAACGGGATGCAATCACGGGCATACGGAGAATCACGTGGGCGCGCCATGTGGCCCGGAGCTGTCATTCCTTTCGACGGTTGAACTGCATGCTAATCGTTGATGATACCCATGTACCCCGAGACCGGAGGAGGATCTCGGGGTAGGGATATGGTGGTCCCATACCGAGACCAGAAGGGGTCCCGAAGGTGGGATGATGCTGGTGCACCTCGAGACCGGAGGGGGTCTCGGGGTCAAGAGATGACGATCCCACCCCGAGACCGAAAGGGGTCCCGGGGGTGGGATGATGCCGGTGCACCCCGAGACCGGAAAGGATGGTCCCGAGGGTGAGGATGATGCCGGTACACCCGAGACCGAAGGGGGTCTCGGGGTCAAGAGATGATGATCCCACCCCGAGACCGGAAGGGTCCCGGGGTGGGATGATGCTGGTGCACCCCGAGACCGGAGGGGGTCTCGGGGTCAAGAGATGATGATCCCACCCCGAGACCAGAAGGGGTCCCGGGGGTGGGATGATGCTGGGGCTCCCCGAGACCGGAGGGGTCTCGGGGTCAAGAGATGATGATCCCCCCCCGAGACCGGAATGGGTCCCGGGGGTGGGATGATGCTGGGGCACCCCAAGACGGAGGGGGTCTCGGGGTCAAGAGATGATGATCCCACCCCGAGATCGGAATGGGTCCCGGGGGTGGGATGATGCTGGGGCACCCCGAGACCGAAGGGGGTCTCGGGGTTAAGAGATGAAGATCCCACCCCGAGACCGGAAGGGGTCCCGGGGGTGGGATGATGCCAGTGCACCCCGAGACCGGAGGGGGTCTCGGGGTCAAGAGATGATGATCCCACCCCGAGACCGGAAGGGGTCCCGGGGGGATGGTGCTGGGGCACCCCGAGACCGGAGGGGGTCTCGGGTCAAGAGATGATGATCCCACCCTGAGACCGGAAGGGGTCCCGGGGGTGGGATGATGCTGGTGCACCCCGAGACTGAGGGGTCTTGGGGTCAAGAGATGATGATCCCACCCCGAGACCGGAAGGGGTTCCGGGGGGATGATGCTGGTGCACCCCAGATCGAAGGGGGTCTCGGGGTTGGGAGATGGTGATCTCCGTTAGCCGCTGTTACCTTTTATTCTAACGACGCGGGATCAGTCATATCAGATGCCCCCTCACCCCTGAGGCGAAGCGGGTCCCTCTGTTGAGGTGCAAGGGGTGTTCTCCACGTGGCTGATCCCCGTCCACATCTTTTATGCAAACCGCCTGGGAATGTAAGAAGGCGGCCTTCCGTACACTGTGCCCGCCATGATCGACCTCGAGAAAAACTAGCCCTTCGAAGTCTACAAAAAGCTGCATCATCATTACCTCTCATTACGACAATGTCAGCAGAGTCCCATCATTGGCCGGAGGCGTGCCGCACCACGCGCTGGGCATCCCTCGAGGTGAGCCAGCCTATGGTAGGGGATATGTGGCTGGCGAGACGAGGCGGGATGATTTGAAAACCCAATAAAGCCAAACGAGGATTGAATCTGGCCATATCGCTTCCGTGGTCATCGTCTTCCTTTGTGCCTGTGCTCTGATCTCCCCTGCAACCTGAGAGCTCGTGCTTGGTTTCCTTTCTTCCAGGTCAGTTCTTTACCCATTCCAGACTTCTGTCCCTTTGCTCATGAGCTCGCCATCTTGGACCTCGGAGGACGGTTCGAAGAACTGTCCTCCTTTGAGAGATATTGTACCTCTCCCGCACCTTCTCCTTCTCCTTCACTTGAGTGGTCCACTGATTCAGAGGACCGCGTCCCCTGGCCCGGCGATGGGTCGCCGGTGGAGCCCCATCGAGGGCCACTGGTCAGAGGCCGGCACCTCCTCGATGGTGGAGGGGTCCCCGGAGGGGATTGCCTCCACGGTGACACGTCTAGATTTGGCAAAAATCCGGGCCCGTTACTAGATTCCCCGGGATGTTGAGCTTTTTCTGCCAACTCTCGATGATAGGGTCATCTCCTTCCGACCCGATCGAGTGGCCCTTTATGAGATTTGGCTAAAGGCAGGTCTCCGTCCACCTTTCCCTCCTTTTTCATCAACCTTCTCAACTACTACTCCTTGACCCCATCTCAACTGGTCCCGAACTCCTACCGCATTGTCAGCGCCTTTGTCATCCTTTGCCATCGTCTGGGTATCACCCCCTGAATCACTCTTTTTCGATCCTTCTACATCCTTCGGGGCCAGAAGGGTTGGTGGCTATTCCAGCCCCGACCCAATCGGGTCCTCAAACTTCTTCTTCCCTCTTCAATCAAGGGATGAAAATCCTGATTCTTTTTGCAAACATTGACCAAGTTAGGCCCCGATGGGGAGATCCCGACCTCCGAGGGAACGCGATCGCCATTCACCCTAGGATCGGGAGGCGTTGGGTCAATTGCTGGCGCCGAGATCCCTCGATACACCATGCTATTGACGGAGGATAATCTCGAGTCGGCGGGTCTTATCTCCCACCGGGGTAAGCCATCTCCACCCTTAGCTAAAAATTTTGCTTCTCTTTTTCTTTCCCCTTTTTTTTTTTTTACTTAGACTGATATTGCGTAGCTATAAAGATACCGGCAGTGAAACTCCTTAAATGATGGCCGCTGGGCTGAGCGGGTCCTTGCCCCGGTCTTTGTGCCCGAGATCCGGAGGACCTTAGCCACCAAAAGGCGAGCACATTCTTCCAGGATTCCTACGCGGCTGTCATCAGTAAGCGGTCTTTTCGCCCTTTGCCTTCATATCTTTTCCTTTTGCTAACCTGGAGCTTACGCATGCAGCTTGCACACTCCCTAAGGGCCGCCAGGGATGTAATTCATGGTGGGAAGGCCCTCCTGCGGGAGGCACAGAAGGAAGCTGAGGATGCTCAACGCCGCATGGAGGCGGCCGAAGAGGCGCTGGAGTTGGCCAGAAGCGCATGGGAAAGTGAAATAAAGGCCGCTGAGAACCGGGCGGAGGTCGACGCCAACCGTGCGCGCGTGGCACTCCTCCAAATGACGGAGGCCAAGAATGCTGTGATGGCCAGGGATCTACACATCTCTGAGCTAACCTTAGCCCTCCAGGAGGCCGAAGGTCGAGCAGTTGCGGCGGAAGAAGAGGCGCGGGCAGCGAAGGAGGAAGCCAGCCAATCCGAAGAGGAGGCGAGCCGCGCCCGGGAGGCTGAGAGGGTTGCAGCGGCAGCCCTCACCACGGAGAAGGCTCGGGCCACTGGGATCATAGAAGAGTACAAGGCGTCCGAGCGCTTTATAGATGATTTGGCAGAAGCCTCGGTGGTAGTGTTCCTCGAAGGGTTCCAGCATGGGAAGGAGAAAGTGGCCAGGGATTTGAACATCCCCCAGTTGGAAGTTGAGCTAGAGCGTTTATCAGATTTGGCCCCCTTCGATGATGAGCCCGCGCCAGCAGAGCCGTGAGCTCATACTTTTGTTTGTTTTTGTTTTTTTTTTTTTTGTAAGTCCGACGATGT
The DNA here is from genome assembly GCA_900491605.1 of Calamus simplicifolius. Taxonomy (NCBI): domain Eukaryota; kingdom Viridiplantae; phylum Streptophyta; class Magnoliopsida; order Arecales; family Arecaceae; genus Calamus; species Calamus simplicifolius. Next base: position 303,825 of record UESW01004906.1, read on the forward strand.
CGGCATTTTGTAATCCCTTCCAATCAATGAGATAGTATTCTTCAAAATGCAGTCTATTTGTGACTTACCTTGAATCCGTTGGTTGACAACATGCGGTACCATGGTCCCATTAGTCCCGATAGCGCCAGGGGATAACTCTCAACTCGAACTATTCCACCTTAGCCGTCTAGGACCAAAAATTAGGGCCAGGGAGGATAGGTTTCTTGGAGTTGAAATGCCGGTAGTTGGAGGTTAGGTAGGCGGGTTCCTCAAGACCATCGGCGCAATGCTTTGCCAGGAGTGTCGGGCCTTGTGCTAAGTAGGCCTGTGGCTTTTGGCACCTGTGGGGTTGGTCTTTATCTGACCGGCAGGACTTTGTGCCATCGGGTGTCGGACTCCACGCCTGGCTGGCCCAAGGCTTTAGGTGCCGATGGGTGTCGGGCTTCATGCCTGGCTGGTGCAAGGCTTTAAGTGCCGACGGGTGTTGGGCTTCATGCCTGGCTAGCCCAGGGCTTTTTGTGCCGACCGGGGTTGGGCTTTATGCCTGGCTGGCCCAGGGCTTTTGTGCCAACCGGGGTCGGGCTTTATGCATGGCTGGCCTAGGGCTTTTGTGCCGACCAGGGTCGGACTTTATGCCTGGCTGGCCCAGGGCTTTTTGTGCCGACCGGGGTCGGGCTTTATGCCTGGCTGGCCCAGGGCTTTTTGTGCCGATCAGGGTCGGACTTTATGTCTGGCTGGTGCAGGGCTTCAGGTGCCGACAGGTGTCGGGCTTCATGCCTGGCTAGCCCAGGGCTTTTTGTGCTGACGGGTGTCGGGCTTCATGCCTGGCTGGTGCAGGGCTTTAGGTGCCGACGGGTGTCGGGCTTTATGCCTGGCTGGCCTAGGGCTTTTGTACCGATCGGGGTCGGGCTTTATGCCTGGCTGGCCCAGGGCTTTAGGTGCCGACGAGTGTCGGGCTTCATGCCTGGCTGGTGCAGGGCTTTAGGTGCCGACGGGTGTCAGGCTTTATGCCTAGCTGGCCCAGGGCTTTTGTGCCGACCGGGGTCGGGCTTTATGCCTGGCTGGCCCAGGGCTTTTTGTGCCGACGGGTGTCGGGCTTCATGCCTGGCTGGTGTAGGGCTTCAGGTGCCGACGGGTATCGGGCTTCATGCCTGGCTGGCCCAGGGCTTTTATGCCGACCGGGGTCGGGCTTTATGCTTGGCTGGCCCAGGGCTTTTTGTGCTGACGGGTGTCGGGCTTCATGCCTGGCTGGTGCAGGGCTTTTGTGCCGATCGGGGTCGGGCTTTATGCCTGGCTGGCCCAGGGCTTTTTGCCGACTGGGGTCAGGCTTTATGCCTGGCTGGCCCAGGGCTTTTTGTGCCGACCGGGGTCGGCTTTATGCCTGGCTGGCCCAGAGCTTTTTGTGCCGATCGAGGTCTGGCTTTATGCCTGGCTGGCCCAGGGCTTTTTGTGCCGACCGGGGTCGGGCTTTATGCCTGGCTGGTGCAGGGCTTCAGGTGCCGACGGGTGTCGGGCTTCATGCCTGGCTGGCCCAGGGTTTTTTGTGCCGATGGGTGTCGAGCTTCATACCTGGCTGGTGCAGGGCTTTAGGTACCGATGGGTGTCGGGCTTCATGCCTGGCTGGTGCAGGGCTTTAGGTGCCGATGGGTGTCGGGCTTCATGCCTGGCTGGCCCAGGGCTTTTGTGCCAACCGGGGTTGGGCTTTATGCCTGGCTGGCCCAGGGCTTTTTGTGCCGATGGTGTCGGGCTTCATGCCTGGCTGGTGCAGGGCTTTAGGTGCCAACGGGTGTCGGGCTTCATGTCTGGCTGGTGCAGGGCTTTAGGTGCCGATGGGTGTCAGGCTTTATGCCTGGCTGGCCCAGGGCTTTTTGTGAAAAGATCTCAGTAGCTAAAATCGAATCTTGTTAATATAGAATGAGGGGTGAAAACCCAAGTGAATACAGGCATAATACTTGACATGAGAGGAGGAATACATTACTGATAATACCGGCGAAGGTTATATGCATTCCATGTCCTAGGGAGTGGCTTCCCATCGAGTTCCTCAATCTTGTAAGCTCCGTGGTGGAGTGTCTCGGCGATTTGGTAAGGTCCTTCCCAATTTGGAGCTAGCTTGCCTCCCTTTGCTGGCTTCGAGACCTCAGCCCGTCAAAGGACCAGGTCTCCTGGCAGGAATGTCCTAGGGCGCACACGAGCGTTGTAATATTTAGCGGCCCGTTGCCGGTAGACCGCCATCCGAAGTCGTGCTCGGTCTCGTACTTCCTCCACCAGGTCGAGGTTGGCTCGCAGCTGGTCAGGGTTACCTTCCTCGCTGTATGATTCCACCCAAGGGCTCGGTGTGCCAACCTCCACCAGTATAACGGCTTCGGATCCGAAGACTAAGCTGAATGGCGTCTCGCCGGTGGGGGCTCGCGGCGTTGTGTGGTAGGCCCATAGCACATTGGGGAGCTCCTCCACCCATCGCCCCTTGCAGTCATCTAGCCGAGATTCAGCCCCTGGAGAATGATTCGATTGGTCACCTCGGCCGCCCCGTTGGTCTGAGGGTGCCCGACGAAAGTGAACCTCTGATGGATGCCCAGCTTAGAGCAGAACTCCCGGAGGACGCATTGTCAAACTGCCGGCCGTTATCAGTGACTAAGGTGTGTGGTAGTCCAAACCGACATATGATGGACTTCCAAAAGAAGGATCTCACTTTGCTTTCGGTAATCTTGGCAAGGGCCTCGGCTTCAACCCACTTGGTGAAGTGATCCACCGCCACCAAGAGGAACTTTCGCTGCCCGAAGGCTAGGGGAAATGGCCCCAGGATATCCATGCCCCACTGGGCAAAGGGCCAAGGTGCTACCAAGGGGGTTAGGTGAGACGTCGGCTGTCACTGGATATTAGCGTGACGCTGACAGCTATCACATCTCTTAATAAGCTCGGCCGCATCTTCCTTCATTGTCAGCCAGAAGTACCCCTGCCACAAGGCCTTATAGGCTAGGGCCCTGCCCCCCAGGTGACTCCCACAGATGCCTTCATTGATCTCCTTGAGGATGTAATCTGATTCAGCCGGCCCCATGCACCTGAGGACTGGGTATGAGAAGGATCTCCGATAAAGCTTCCCATCTATCATCAAGAATCTTGGGGCCCTCCACCTAAGCAGCCTGGCCTCAACGGGGTTCTCCGGGAGAGTGCCGTCGGTCAAATACCGGATGTAGGCGTCCATCTAGGAGGGCTCTTGCTCCACTGGCAACACTTCATCCGCAACTTCGATGCTTGGGGCTTGTAGATGTTCCACATATGTTCTTCCCAATGTCCCGTCGGCCAAAGTGGCTAAGCGGGACAATGCATCGGCCCTGGCATTCTCCGCTCTGGGGATATAGCTGATGCGGAAGTAAGAGAAATGAGATGCTTGGGACTGCACCTTGCTCAAATATCGGGACATGGTTGGGTCCCTAGCCTCGTACTCCCCGGTGATCTGCCCAGAAACAAGCTGAGAGTCCGTGAAGGCCCTCAAACGCCCAGCGCCTAACTCCTCAGCTAACCTCATCCCCGCTAATAAGGCTTCATACTCTGCCTGGTTATTAGTTGCTGGGAACTGGAATCTGAGAGCATACTCCACTGCATCTCCCTCTGGGCTTGCGAGAATGAGTCTGGCTCTGCTTCCTTGAGAGTTTGCGGCTCCATCCACATGCAAGATCCAGTCCTTCGCCTCCTCAGTTGAGGGAGGGTCCACACACTCCTTCGGTCGCACCCCCTCCATATCTCTCTCGGTCCAGGAACACTAGACCAAGAAATCAGCCAACACCTGAGACTTCATGGCTGACCTTGGCCGGATGGACAGATCAAACTCACTTAGTTTAATAGCCCATTTGGCCAATCGATCGGAGGTGTCGGGGCAAGATAAGATGGTTCGAAGAGGCTGGTCCATGAGCACCACAATGGGATGAGCTTGGAAGTAAGGTCGGAAGCGTTGAGCAGAGACCACCAAGGCAAAAATAATCTTCTCGGTTCTCGAGTACCTGGTCTCGGCGTCATGGAGTACTTTGCTGGTATAATAGATTGGCTTCTGAACCCCATCGGCATCCATGCGCACGAGCACAGAGCTGACAGCCTCAGGGGAGGCTGCAAAATATAGGAAGATCTCTTCTCCATTCTTAGGCTTGGACAACAATGGGGGAGTGGATAGAAACTGCTTCAACTCCTCAAAGGCACCCTGACACTCCTTTGTCCATTCGAACCTGTTGACCTTGCGCAGCACCTTAAAGAAGGGCAGGCACCTTTTTGCCGACCTTGACATGAAACGACTCAAGGCCGCCACCCTCCCCATCAGGCGTTGCACCTCCTTCTTGTTGGCTGGGGGCCTCATCTCCAAGATAGCCTGATCTTGTCAGGGTTGGCTTCGATCCCTTGCTGAGTCACCATAAAACCCAGGAACTTGCCTGCTGCTGCTCCAAAGGCGCATTTGTGGGGGTTAAGCTTCATCCGATACCGGCGCAAGTTATTGAAAGTCTCCTCGAGGTCAGTGACATGGTCCGCTGCACTGGTGCTCTTGGTCAGCATGTCATCCACATACACCTCCATGTTGCGCCCTAGCTGATCCTCAAAGACCTTATTCATCAATATTTGATAAGTGGCCCCGGCATTTTTCAACCCAAAAGGCATCACCCTGTAACAATAAACCCCCTTTTCTATGATAAAGGAAGTTGCTTCTTCATCCGCCGGTTCATCTTGATTTGATTATACCCCGAGAACACATCCATGAAACTAAGAGCTCATGCCCGGACGTGGCATCCACCAGCTGTCTTTAGGGTAGGCCTTGTTGAGGTCGATGAAGTCCACGCACATCCTCCAACTCCCGCTGGCCTTGCGAACCATTACGACATTTGCTAGCCAGTCCGGGTAATGCACCTCGCGGATGTGACCGGCCACCAGTAGCTTCCGCACCCCCTCATCCACGGCCTTTTGTCGGTCAGGGGCAAAACTCATTTTCTTCTACCGGATAGGCCGATACCCCGGCCAATGTTAAGCTGATGCGTGATCACCTCCTCCGGAATCCCCAGCATGTCGGACACCGACCATGCGAAGACGTCCGCGTTGGCCAACAGAAAGGTGAGGAGTCGGTCACGAGCCTCCTCCAGAAGTAAGGCTCCAATCCGGACCGTTTGCATGGAGTCCTCCCTGAGGGGAAAAGCAAGCAGCCGCTCGACTGGCTCACCCCTTTTCTCCAAGTCTCGCGGGTCAAGCGTCTCAGGTGTCGGTGCAGGTGCCGTCCCCTGCGGACTAGGGGCCAAGTGATAGAAAAGTGTTGGCGGATTCTGCTCTCCCCGCATCTCCCCGACTCCTCTGCTGGTGGGGAACCTCACGAGGAGCCTCTTAGTGGATATGACAGCATCCAAGAGGTTGAGCCCGGGCCTCCCGAGGATCGCGTTGTATGCGAGGGGCATGCGAACCATCAAGAACTTCATAAGAACAGTGCTCTGGCATGGGGCTGTACCAGCCATCACAGGGAGAGTGACCTCCCCCTCAACTTTTATAGAATCTCCTATGAATCCCATCAGAGGCGTGGCGATAGGTCGAAGCAGATCAGGTGACAAGTTCATACGAACAAAGGCATCGTAGTTCAAAACATCTACGGAACTCCCACTGTCAACTAAAATTCTTTTTACAGGATGCTTAGCGATCGTCATAGACATGACGACGCTATCATCATTTTTATTCACTACCCCATCTAAGTCCTTTTCGAAGAAAGGAATTACAGACTCCGACTCCCCCTCCCCTCTTGGTCTCTTCGACGGGCCTCCTGCCCCCCAGGAAATCATTGCTACCGTCTTCTCCATCGGAGCATTGTCGATCACCGGTGGCGGGGGCGCTGACGGGCCAGGAGCTCCCGGGTTGTTCCTCTGAATAAATTTTCCCAGGTGGCCCCACTGGATAAGTCTTCAATAGCCTTCTTCAGCTGACGGTAGTCGTCGGTGTCGTGGCTGTGGTCCCGATGGTAGCGGCAGTAGAGGTTCTTGTTCCGGGGGATCTTCGGGTTGATGGGAGGAGGGCGCTACAGATAAGACTCCCCTTCGATCTCGAGCAAGATATGAGATATCAGGGCGAGCAATGGGGTGTAAGTCCGTCTCTTGGTGCAGGGGCTCGGGGGCGATTGTCTGGCCGGCGAGGAGGCTCAGGTCTCCTGGGGTGAACTTCTGCAGGCTCTGGCCGAGCCGGCTTCTTGGGGACACTCCCACCAGCCTCGCACCGGGAAAAGTCGGCCTCATCCGCCCGGATATACTTCTGGGCCCGGATAAGAAGCTCAGAGTAAGAGCCCGGCGGCTTTTTGTCAAGAGAGTATGCGAAGCGAGAAGGGCGGAGCCCTCGCTTCAAGGCTAGGGTAGCCACCGAGTCTTCCAAGTTGTAGACCTCCAGAGCTGCTTCTTTAAACCGAGCGACATAGTCCCACAAGGACTCACCATTCTTTTGCTGGACGGCAAAGAGACTGTCCGCCACTCTTAGAATCTTCCGGCAGGCGTCAAAATGGGCCAAGAAAGCCCTCTCCAACTGGCGGAAGGAGTCGATGGTTCGTGGCGGCAGACGAGAGTACCAAGCTCGAGCAGCCTTCTTCAGGGTGGCCGGGAAGGCAATGCACATAAGTGAATCAGTGGCCCCCTGGACTTGCATGAGTACCTTATAGCTCTCCAAATGGTTCAGGGGTCTGTGGTCCCGTCGTATGGATCTAGCTGAGGAAGGCAGAATCTGGTGGAGATGGGCTCCTCCATGATGCGGCGAGACAAGGGAGGCCGGCTGTCATAGTCTATTTCTGGCAGGTGGGTGATCCGACGGCTAAGCTCCTCCAGCTTCTGATTACACTCCTCGAGTCGACGCTCGGCTTGATGAGGCATCCGGCCATCAAAGGAGCGCTCCCCCGAAGATTTGAAAGAAGGAGAACGGGGGCGGCGATGCCGGCGTGGGCGCTTTGCCTCCTTCCCATGCCGCCGCTTTGGAGAGACACTAGCGTGGCGGGAAGGAGACTGATGTCTCTTAGAAGCTTCGTGGTAATGAGGCTTGGCCAGAGATCGATGGTGATGATCCATAGGAACCGGCGATCTCTGACGGGAGGAATGCTGGCTAGGCTGCACCACTCTCAGGATAGATGGGTTCGGCTCCGGCTGCTGCACGATCGCCTGCTGGTGCTGTAGGCCCGAACCACCGCCGCCAAAGATTGGACTTGCGTGGCCAGGGCAGTAAATCGATCCTCCTGGAGCTGTTGCGGAGTAGGCATGGGAGCATCATCCTGAGGAACAGAACCCCCGAGGAAGACGCCAATCTGATGGGAGCATCTTTTCTTGAGGGCAGTAAATCTTTTCTTCCCCCTTCCTGGCGCGCCAATCTGATGACGCCAAGTCACCTTCTTCAAACGTCGGGGAAGACAGACATCCTTCTCCTCGGACCCCTGCAAGAAAAGTCCCCAGAGACTGGTGGTTTCGATAGGGACCCTCCGACGCTCAAGTCAGTCACTTGGGTTTAGACAAAGAACCGCTCAGCGGAAAGGAGCTGAGGCAGTTAGGGTTTTGCTAGGAGGAAGAAAAACTAGAAAACCAGAGTTTAGATCCCTACTTATAGTGCGGGCACGTGCTTTTATACCTGTCCAAATATCCTATCTTACTGTTATGAAAGATCACCATCGTACCATCGTGTGCGTGCCAGAGGCATCCTGTACTACCTATCAACGTGATATCACATGTGTCTAACAGCTGCGATGGCATTCAGTGCGCGCCGTTGTTTGATATGACCGCGCACAGTCGCAAGTGGTAGCGAATCGTACGTCGTAACGGAGCATGGCCACACACAGGGACACGCAGTGCGCCATACGCCGTTATGAGGCATGGCCCTCCGTAATGGGGTGCAATCACGGGCGTACAGAGAATCACGTGGGCGCGCCATGTGGCCCGGAGCTATCATTCCTTTCGACGGTTGAACTGCATGCTAATCGTTGATGATACCCATGTACCCCGAGACCAGAGGAGGATCTCGGGGTAGGGATATGGTGGTCCCATCCCGAGACCAGAAGGGGTCCCGGGGGTGGGATGATGCTGGTGCACCTCGAGACCGGAGGGGGTCTCGGGGTCAAGAGATGACGATCCCACCCCGAGACCGGAAGGGGTCCCGGGGGTGGGATGATGCCGGTGCACCCCGAGACCAGAGGGGGTCTCGGGTCAAGAGATGATGATCCCACCCCGAGACCGAAAGGGGTCCCGGGGGTGGGATGATGCCGGTACACCCCGAGACTGGAGGGGGTCTCGGGGTCAAGAGATGATGATCCCACCCCGAGACCGGAAGGGGTCCCGAGGGTGGGATGATGCTGGTGCACCCCGAGACCGGAGGGGGTCTCGGGGTCAAGAGATGATGATCCCACCCCGAGACCGGAAGGGGTTCCGGGGGTGGGATGATGCTGGGCACCCCGAGACTGGAGGGGGTCTCGGGTCAAGAGATGATGATCTTCCCCGAGACCGGAATGGGTCTCGGGGGTGGGATGATGCTGGGGCATCCCGAGACCGGAGGGGTCTCGGGGTCAAGAGATGATGATCCCACCCCGAGACCGGAGGGGGTCTCGGGGTCAAGAGATGATGATCCCACCCGAGACCGGAATGGGTCCCGAGGGTGGATGATGCTAGGCACCCCGAGACCGGAGGGGGTCTCGGGTCAAGAGATGAAGATCCCACCCCGAGACCGGAAGGGGTCCCGGGGGTGGGATGATGCCGGTGTACCTCGAGACCGGAGGGGGTCTCGGGTCAAGAGACGATGATCCCACCCCGAGACCGGAAGGGGTCCCGGGTGGGGATGATGCTGGGGCACCCCGAGACTGAAGGGGGTCTCGGGGTCAAGAGATGATGATCCCATCCCGAGACCGGAAGGGGTCCCAGGGGTGGGATGATGCTGGTGCACCCCAAGACCAGAGGAGGTCTTGGGGTCAAGAGATGATGATCCCACTCCGAGACCGGAAGGAGTCCGGGGGGGGGGGGGATGATGTTGGTGCCCCCGAGACCGGAGGGGGTCTCAGGGTCGGGAGATGGTGATCTCCGTTAGCCACTGTTACCTTTTATTCTGACGATGCGGGATCAGTCATATCAGATTCGATCCCTTATTCTTGCTATTCTATTAGTGAAATTAAGGTGTTTTAATCATTGCGCTACGAATGCATCAGATTTTGGCGCCGTTGCCGGGACTTAAGTGCGTTATTTTAAAAAAAATTATAAATAATAATAATAATTAGATTAATTTTTTTTAATTTTATTCTTATTTTTAATAGTAATTATCTCTTTATTTTATTATTTTGTTACCTTAATTGTTAGAATTTCCTATAAAAAAAAAGAAAAATTTATTGCATTCCTTCTTATCACAAATCCACTTTAACCTAATCAAATTTTCCTTTTAATTAACTTACCTTAAAAAACCTAAAAGAAAACCCTAAGACACCTTCCATAAAATATAATTAATTTAAGGAAACAAAAAATTATATAAAAATAAAAATAATATATATAAATAAAATAATTATTTTATTTCTATGCATAGATTAACTTAGGTAAATTTATTTTCTGCAAAACTTAAAATTCTTCCATTGACATCTCATAATTTATTAGAAAATTAGAATCTAATTACAAAATCTTTTAAACAAGTAATTAGATTAATTTTGTTTGATAATTTCAAGAGCTAGACATCTGCTTGTTGCATAGCATTTTCATAATTAACTTTAAGGGCACAAACCTCTAATCAAGATAAGGTGGGGATTTCATCACCCTTCCTTGGCCCACAAACCACATCCTTCATTTTGCATTAATCCAAACCTTTAACTCTAAATTAACTAGACGTCAGCCCCTAAGGAACTTGAGCTCAATAGGACAAGGCACCCAAAAGAGTTGGACCGGGTCGAGATTGACTGCTTAACTGGTGTCTAGAAAAGGAAAGGAAAGTGGTTACTTAATTGGTTCTGTTCGCTTACCTAGTAAGCAATAAGGGGACCCCCACTGACCTTACCCTTAACTGGCTAGTTGATCAGCTAATTTTTGACTTGGAGGGCTCCAAGGCGGTCTTGGAAGTTAGGAGCTATTTAGATCTAGGGTAAACCTAGAGTCCAGAGTCTAATCTTTGTTAACTTGATTGCTAAGAATTATTAAACCCTAATTAAATTATTCATTGCTCTTAGTTCTAGGAATCTTTTAGGATATTTTCTTAGAATCTTCTTCTTTCTTTTCTATTATAAAAAAATTGAATTACTGTTTGCTTTAGAGTTATTGGTAGGGTGTATGCTTGATCGCCGATCATTACAACCCAACGTTATACCCTTAGATCCTGAGATAGAAAGAACTTTAGAGCAAACCGACTCATAATTATGGATCCTAATAACAAAAATGATCCACCATGACAGTTAAAAGAGTATTTCACTCCTTCAAGATATACCTACTCTTCCTGCATTCAAGTGCCTCCAGTAGAGGCTGTTCAATACGAAATTAAGTCAAGTGTAATCCAAATGTTACCATCTTTCTATGGACTTACAAATGAGGATCCCTACAAACACCTAGATGAATTCTTAGAAATTTGCTCAACTGTCAAGATTCAAAATTTCTCCGATGATGCACTTAGGCTTAAGTTATTCCCTTTTTTCTAAAAGATAGAGCCAAGTATTGGTTAAATTCACTAGACACTGTTATAATTTCAACTTGGGATCATCTTCAGAGAGAGTTTCTTAAGAAATATTTTCCTATAGGAAAAAAGAATCAAATTAGAAAAGCTATAACAAGTTTTTTTCAGACAGATGGAGAGATATTTCATGAGACATGGGAGAGATTAAAAGAACTGATTAGAAAATATCCACATCATGCCATACCCAAATGGTAACTGGTTCAGTGCTTTTATGATGGTTTATCAGAAAAGCATCGGCAAATGGTTGATGCTTCATGTGGTGGAACATTTATGTTAAAAAATGAACATGAAGCTTGGCAACTCTTTGAGACATTGAGTGAGAATTCATTACATCACATGTCAGTTGCTCGTCGAGACCCTCCCATAGGACCTAAAAGAGGTGAAATATATGAAATATACATTCTACATATATCTATACTAAGGTAGATGAATTATCCCATAAATTTGACTGAATTCTACAAGTTAGAAACATCTCTTCCCCATCTACTCAATTACATAAGGTATGCATAATTTGTTCGAGTCTAACCCATTCTATAGGTGAATGTCTAGCTGCATACCAATTTCTGAACTTGTTTAGGAGCAAGCCCACCAAGCCCAAACCCGATTGGCTCCTAGAACAGGAAATGATCCATATGCAAATGCTTACAATCCTGGCAGGCAAAAATCACCCAAATTTTTCTTGAAAACCTCAACCTGTAGCCAATTCATCATCAATCAGACCTAATTATCAAGAAACCAATTTTAGAAGCATACCATATTCACAATACCCAAACATCCCACAACCTCCATCAAATAATCATCGTACTTTCGAAGACAAAGTGTTACAAGCATTGAAAGGGCTAGAAATGAATACTCAAATCCTTCACTCCCACACACAATCTATAGCAAAACTAGAAACTCAGATAGGTCAATTAGCCACAGCATTCAGTAGAAGGGAGGAGGGTAAGTTACCTAGTCAGCCTATCGATAATCCGAAAGGATAATTCATGGCTGAGGGTTCCAATAGTCCTCACAAATTTCTAGAACATGCTAAATCAGTCATGACTCTAAGAAGTAGAAAAGCATTGAACCCACTTGAACCAACTCAGAAATTAGAAGTGGCTAAACCAGAAAAGAGAAGAAATAAAGAAGAAAAGGAATTCAATGATCAAGTAATCACACCTAAAGCCCCATTCCCTAGTGCTTTATAATCTCCTTTGTCTTTGGACAAGAAGAATATAAAAATGAATGAGATGCTTGAGTTATTTAAGCAAGTCCAAATAAACTTACCTCTTCTCGATGCTATCAAGCAAGTTCCAGCTTATGGAAAATTTTTGAAGGATCTATGCATAAAAAACGGAAAGCCAAGACACAAATACCAAAAAAGATTCAGTTGACTGAGCAAGTCAGCTAGGTTGTTCAGCAAATAACCCCACCCAAACTAAAAGACCATGGTACCCGATTATATCATGTATCATATGGAACTTAACAATCAAAAAGCATTACTAGATTTGGGTGCGAGTGTAAACCTTCTCCCAAGTTCAGTGTATGAGTTATTCAGGTTTGGAGAGTTGAAACCCACAATGATAACACTACAATTGGCAGATAGATCAGTCAAAGTATGTCGTAGAATATTGGAAGATGTATTAGTAAAGGTAGATGAATTTTATTTTCCTGTCGACTTCCTTGTGTTAGATATGGAATCTAGCGGTAATCCTAACCAAATTCCCATCATTCTTGGAAGGCCTTTTCTGGCTACTGCTAATGCATGTATAAATTGTAGAACGGGTATGATGGATATATCTTTTGAAAACAAGAAGATGAAATTAAATATTTTTAATGGTTCCCAAGGACCTGTGTATGATTTAAATGAAATAAACATGATCGAAGGAGTTGTAGATAAAAAATTTCAAAGTTTGCTTGATTAGGATCCTTTACAAACATGTCTTACACATTTTGGAATAGATGACTTTGATATTGATGAGTACACCAAGGAGATAAACTTGTTATTAGAACCACCTAAGTTCGACACATCCCTCCTTGGACTATAAAATATGAACCACTTCCAACTAAACCAAACCCTTTAATACCATCCTTGGAAGCACCACCTCAACTAGAATTGAAACCTCTTCCTGCTGACTTAAAATATTCATTCCTTGGACCCAATGATACCCTTCCAGTAATCATTGCATCTACCTTAACCTCTGAGCCAGAAGATAATTTGGTAGATGTACTTAAAGAACATAAAGAGGCAATTGGAGGGACAATAGCTGATCTTAAGGAATTGATCCTTTCGTTTGCATGCACCACATTCATAGTGAAATTGAAGCCAAACCACATAGAGACATGCAACAGAGGCTAAATCCGAACATGAGGGATGTTGTTAAGAAAGAAGTAGTAAAATGGCTTGATGCTGGTATCATTTATCCAATTTCAGATAGTCAATGGGTCAGTCCAATCCAAGTAGTACCTAAAAAGTTGATATTACCATGATTGAAAATGAAAAGGAAGAATTAATTCCTACTCGCACATCAACTAGTTGGAGAGTGTGTATAAATTATTGAAAGTTGAATGCCGTGACTAGGAAAGACCACTTTCCTTTGCCTTTTATCGATCAAATTCTAGAACGGCTAGCGGGACAAAGTTTCTTTTGTTTCTTAGATGGATATTTAGGATACAATCAAGTCTTAGTATTTCCTGCATATCAAAAAAGACCACCTTCACCTATCCCTTTGGAACATTTGCCTTTAGACGCATGTCATTTGGTCTTTGTAATGCACCAGCCACTTTTCAATAATGTATGTTGGCCATATTTTCTGATATGATTGGCCAATTTTTGGAAGTATTTATGGATGATTTTTTATTTTTGGTGCGTCATTTGATAGCTGCCTCGAGACCTTGACTAAGGTATTGAAACGATGTATGGAAATGAAATTAGTCCTAAGTTAGGAGAAGAGTCATTTTATGGTTCGTGAGGGAATTATGCTCAGACACATTTTTCAGAGCGAGGTATTGAGGTTAATAAAGCCAAGGTTGAATTGATCTCAAATCTACCACCCCCAACCTCAGTTAAACAAGTACGATCTTTTCTTCGTCACGTTGATTTTTACATACGCTTCATCAAAGATTTCAGTAAAATTTCTTGGCTGTTGACCCAATTATTGATTTTGATGATTAACAAAAGCCATGAGTATATTCACATTGTTTCTGACAAATTTATGGAGTGTTTCAGGTATTAAGAAAGTTTAACAATTCAAATATCACTCAAAATTGATTTTAAGATGAGTTTCAAATTATAATTTTTAAAAGTTTAGACCTTGGAGTCGACACCTATAAGTCAGGAGTCGACACATGGTCATATCAGAACAGTTCTCAAAATTCAGCACGGTCTGGAGTCGACACATGGATGTCTAGAGCCGACTCCAACCTGAGAAACAAAAGTGTGCTTTTCTGCGTCAGTTTCTAGAGCCGACACATGGAATTCGGGAGCCGACACCTGAGATTCGAGAGCCGACACTAAAATGAGTGGAGCCGACTCTAACCTGAGAACAGAGAGCATATTTTGGGCCATATTTAGAGTCAACACCTTTTGTTTCGGGAGCCGACATGTTGGTCCAGATAGCAACCCAAGAGGGGGGATGAATTGAGTTTTTCAAAAATTTAAACTCTTTTGAGAAATAACCCCCAGCAAAATAAAGACTTAGATTCACACAAATTAAAACTGAACAAGCACAAATAGAGAGTTGAAGATAAAGAGACAATCACGACAAACACAGGAGATTTTATAGTGGTTCGGTGTACCTATACCTACGTCCACTCCCAAGTACCTCTTGGGTCCACACTATAATCAATCTGATTACAACAGAGTTGTTTTGCAAGCTCACAACTCAAACTTGTTGTTTTCCCGGGTGCACAATGAACCCAGCTGGTTTTCAAGGTTCACCAGCACAAAACCTATCACCTCAAGCTAATGCTTGCACAAGGCTAACAGCCTCAACTGAATCAATCACCAGATTGACCCAGCAAACAATATTTATTTTTACAAGATAAAGCTCCTCCAATGAGCAAATATACAATAATGAAACATAATAAGAGGATAGGAATCAAAGCCCGATTCGCAGATCTTGGTGGCTTCTTCCTTCTCTTCCTTTGATTGGATCTTCCTTCAAGATGCTCTTGAGACTCAGAAGATTAGAAAACTAGGGCTTCTTTCTTCTCTTGAGATTTCTTCGAAATAGAACAGCAAAAGCTTGGAATCTCTCTCTCTTCTTTTGGGGAATCAGTATGATCTTTCCTATCAATCTTCCCTCTTTTCTTTTTTGATGGATCTCAAAGATTTGTCTCTATTCTTTTTTTTTGCCTCTCTTTTCTTTTTGTTCGGATGCAGCAAACCCTCTTCTTATAGATCCCGATTAATCCATAAATAGTTTGAAACTATCCGTTAGAAACAAGTGTAAGAAGGATTAGATCTATAAATAACAATAGCCGTTGGGATTAAAAAAGATAAAGATAAAGTTTAGAGTCGTTCTGACAGTTCTAGAGCCGTGTCTGACATCCTGGAGTCGGCTCTAACTTTTCTGGAGTCGGCTCTAACTCGAAATTCTTTAATCCGCTCGATCTGGAGTCATCTCTGACTTTTCTGGGGTCGACACAGAATTCTTCTGGAGTCGACTCTAACAGTCCAGGAGTCGACTCTAAGTCCTCGGCCCTGAAAAACCATTATTCTGTCTTTTCTGTTGGAGTCGGCTCTAACAGTCCCGGAGTTGACTCTAAGTCTGTGCTGTTTTTCGGAGTCGACTCTGCGATTCCATGTGTCGACTCTAATGTCTGCAATCTTACCTTGACATTAGATTCGAACCGGAACTTGATTTGACTCTTGATTTTGATTATCAAATCGACTATAATCTGAAAAACTTAATCAAAACCATTAGTAACTTCAAATGTTATACTCAAATAGTTTTGTTAATCATCAAAATCCTCAATTGGGTCAACAATCTTCCCCTTTTTGATGGTGACAAAAACTTTGAGTATATGCATTAAAAATTCATTTGAATTGAGAATTATAGACATTGTTAAAACTTTAGAACTTCCTAACAAGGAATTTGATGCCAATATTTAAAATGAATCAAAAGATACTTGACATCAATCAAGATGATTTAACTTTTATATGGAGAAATTATTAATCTCCCCTGCATTGAATAACTCCCCCTGCATTGAATAACTCCCAACGCATTGAATAACTCCCTCTATGTAGATAAACTGAATTCAATTGAATCAATTAGTCTCAAAATTTTCTCTCCCCATCTCAAAATTGTTCTTCATTTTCTTTCTCTTTCTCTTATATGCATATACAATTATCTCTCCCCCTTTTTTGTTATCAGCAATAAGATGAAGTATATAAAAAAATTTATCAGAGCGGGGTTGTTGGTTCAATTAATCATAAAGATAGTGAACTCATTTATTGAAATTCAATCAATCAATCATAGACAAATTTAAAATAAAAGTATAATGCTATTAAAGCATGAAAGCAAGAAATCCTAAGATACAACCTAGGATAGGATATAAAAATTAAATATGCTTATACATAATTTTCTTTAAATGTCCAATCATTTCCATAATATCATCTTTTTGAGTCTTCTTAAAACTTTCAAGACAAGCTTCAATTTGAGAGACGGCGAGGTCGATATCTTTCTTTAGTTGACTGGTAGCATGAAGATAAGTTCCAGAACCGTCTGCAATGCCTTCCATCCTTTCAAAAATCTTATGAAGATCAGTGCTAAAGGATTCTACGGAATTGCTAATGGAAAAAGAAATCATGTCAAGTCTTGAATTGATCTCATCCTTCAACTGATTGAACTCCTCTCTCAACTTACACATATCATTTGTCCTTTGATTATCATACTCAGCCAGTAAAGCTCTGAGCTGACCTATTTGCTCCTTAGAAAAATCTTCAGATGCCAATGCTGACTGATGTGGAGGGTGAGAGCTAGGTCCAGCCACTGAGGGTCCAGCAGATGGTCCAGCAGAAGAAGATCCAGTAGATGGTTCAGGAATAGATGGTTCAGGAATATCCTCTCCTCTGACCTCCTCAACTCTAACCTCTTCAGCTCTAGCCTCATATCCTCTTTTATCCAATTTCCATTTTCTTTTCTGAAGCCCATCCAGTGAATTGTAGAGACACTATAGTAATCTGTATGCCTTAATTTTCTTAGTGGCTCATTGTCCATTATAAGTACACCTTGGCTTCTGAATACCAATGTCAAAATTATACCATATGGCAATGTAGATCTCTTCTTGCTTGCTGCCTCCCATATAGCCTATCATCATACCAGCAAGATTGACAGGTCTTCCAGTGAGAATACAGTCCATCAATAAGATGTCTCGCTCCGAGACATATTCAAACCTTCCGATTTTAGGAAATAAAATTCTTCCACAAATATTGTGAAGTAATCTGAGTTCCAAATTAAGTTGATTGGCCAAGATTTTTTCAAACTCAGAAACTTCTCTCCCTAACATCCTTGATAGGGCCCCTCCTCTGTCTTCATGTTGATATTCAACTAAACCAACGGTAGGTATCTCTAATAGATTTCTAAGGGTTTCAGCCGTGATGATTACTTTAGTTCCTCTTACAACACTCACTAGGCCTCCCTCTCCTCTACATAAATCATTATAAAATTCTCTCACTAGGGCAGGGTAAGTAGGGATATCCAAAGAACAGACCTTTTCCATCCCATTTCTTTCAACAAGCGCCCAATAGCAAAGCCCTCCGAAATAAAAAAAATCAAAATCTACTTTTTCTCAGGTAGTAATGGCCTTACCCGCTAATTGGTCAACTCGTGGAGAAGATGGTGAGGGTGGAGAGTCATCCTGAGTGGCAGATGAAGAAGATGACGAAGGTTGCCTCCGATTTGAACGGTGCTTCATCGGAACAGTCGAACCACCAATGATAGCATGCCTTTTGGGAGCCATGGGATTTGATTGGAATGAGTTATTGAGAGATTTGGAGGATTTGGAGGGATTGAACTCGGTTTGGAACGGTTTGGAAAAGGTTTAGGAGACGATAGGTTTCGTTTGGGGTCGACTCTGCCCTTTTTATTTTGACTTAGTTTCACTTAGAGTCGACTCCCAAAACGAGGTGTCGGCTCCGAACCAGAGAATCTGTCAGTGCCCGAATTAGAATCGGCTCTACAGAAGCCAGAGTCGGCTCTAATTGCCCAGACAGAACATCAAAATATGAAGGT
>UESW01004906.1:330019-377256 GCA_900491605.1 Calamus simplicifolius
CCCTCGCATCATCTTCGTCTAGCTGAAATGCATCAGCACAGGCTACCCTGTGCTCATCGGTGAATTCGGTGGATTTCTTGTACTCCTCCACCACCGAAGAGGCCCGCACATTTGCCTCGGCTAATTGCTTCTCCAGTTCGGAGATCCTTCGGTGCCTCGAGGCTACCTCCTCTCCGAATGCCGCTAACCGCCCCTGGAATTCCTGCCTCATCTTGTGCGTGCAGGCAAAAAGGCCGAGTAAAGCAAAAATGAAAGGTCAAAACGAATGGATCCGATAGAGCCATACCTGCTCCTCCCGCCGTGCTAGCTCACCCTCCAGCACGTGGACCCTATTGAGAGCCATAGACTTAGCCGACTGGTTCTGGCGAAGGCTCTCTTTTAGTTCGTCCACCCGGGCCTGGGTATCTCCAATTTCCTGACGAGCAAAGTCGACCTCATCAGATAGTCGGGCAGCTCGTTCATTCGACCACTTTAGCCGATCCTGTGTATCGGCAAGCTCCTTGCTTAGGCCGGTGAGGTGGTCCTGCTGCCGTCGGCATTTGCGCTCTTCCTCCTCGAGCTTTTTGCTCCAGCTAGCCTTATCTTCAGTGTGGCTAGCTTTCAGCTGGTCCCACCTCTTATCAAAGAATAGTTGCATGGACTTAACCTTGCCTTCATGCTCCGCCCTGGACTGAGAAAGCTCCAGACTAGCCTTCTCGGATTGCTCACGGAAGCCTTGGAGCTCGCCAATTTGTACGGTGAGTTGAGAGGCTCTTTCCCTCTCAACCGCGAGAGTCCTGTTGGTCTCCCCAAGCTCCCGCTGGAGCTCACCAACCTGTGCAGCGAGTCGAGGGGCTCTCTTCCTCTCAACTGCAAGAATTCTGCGAGCCTCCCCGAGCTCCCTTTGAAGGGCCACCAGGGCTCGAGAGAGTTTGTCAGTCGAATATGCCCTCTCCTTGAAGTGATCAGCCTCGTAGCGGGCCCGAGCCCAAGCTCCAACTGCCAGATGCAAGCGCCATTTCAGTGCCCTCATGATCAGGCGCTCTGCGAAAAAAGGATGACACTCATAAAAGACAGTCGAACTAACTGACCAAAGACCCGACTTCGGTGCGACAACTTACCCGAGACGCGTAATCTGTGGCGATCCTCGTGAGAGCAAGGTCATCGATTTCGGAAAAAGGAAAGCCTCATTTGGCACCCCAGCACGACGGAAGGCCATCTCGACAAGGTCTTCGGGTGACCCCCTCCAATTGAAGAACTCTCCTCTCCTTGGAACGCGGACCGCATCAGAGCGGAGAACCTGGCGCTCACTTCCGGGTCGTGAGTGGAAGTCTGCTCCCAGGGAGCCATCCAGAACTCTCGCGATCCATGAACTTCTCGATAATCCAGCTTCCGCCACCAGGGCCCTCGCTTGAGAAGCCTCGGACGTTTCGGCTCCAACGAGGAGAGCCCCAGCCGAAGCACCTCCTTCACTCGCCGGCTCCCCTCTTTCTCCTCCTTCTTCTTCTTCCTCTTCTTCTCCTTCTGCTTCCGTCTCCTCAGAGATTCCCCTGTCCACGACAGGCCCTTCAAGAACTTCTGCTCCCCTCGAACCCCCTGTTCCTCGGCGGAAGGCCCTTCACCTGAAAGCCCCCGTGGACTTCGGTCGTTGGTTCGGCAGGTTCGGCCATCTCCTCGTCTCCCGCTGGCTCTCCTACCGACGACCCAGGCCGAACCTCAGCAGCCGCAACCTCTTCCCCTACCTCGATGGAAGCGGAGGTCGCCCCCACCTCCTCCTGTGACCTCGCCAAGCCACTGGCCTCCAATGAGGGAGAGTGGACCGCCTCGTCTGCGGGGGCCCCCAAGCCAACCGGCATTTCTCCTTCACCATCATCGGACAAAACAACAACGGGGGGGGAGGAAACCTCAGCAGCCTCCTCCGAAACCCCCTGCGGCTTCCCGTTCTTCACCCCTGGATAGACCCTCCGCCGGCGCCAGAGATCGCGCCCCACCGGAGTTTTAGTAGTTTCAACCCGCGGCGACGAAGAGCACCGGCTGTCACCGTCTCCCCTAATCCCCTGGAGCGGGATCCAGAAGGACGGGACCTCTTCTCAGGCCGATGCTTGCTGCTGGAGCCAGATCTCCTGCGGTGCTTGCCTAGCTCCTCCCTCATCTGGTCTGCGAGCACCGACCTTTCGGCTGCAGGGGCAATATGATTCACCCGTTAGTTCATACAGAAATCAAAGATGGAACCATGCTAAACCATCAACTATGAGGTAACACTTACCGTGAGGATCGACGGGGCTCAGTCCGGCCGCAAAGAGAGCGTCCTCCGATAGGAGAACGCTGGCTGGGAGCGCCTGACTGCCGCGCAGCACAATCAGATCCCTCTTCTCCGGATCAGTTAGCTCTGGGTGCGCTTCTGGGTCCTTCACATATTGCCCCATACCCGAGGGAAGTCCAAACCGATGTTCCCCCCGACTACGAAGAACCGCGACTTCCACTCCTTTATCGATGATGGGTTGTCCGATATCATCTTGAAGGACCTCGGGGACCGATGTAAGGCCATTCTGAGGCCTTCCCGGAGACCAGATTGAAACACACCCTGAATAGCGAAAGGGTCGCGGTCACCCCGAGATGCTTGCACAACGAGATGAACCCGATAAGGTTGCGCCAACTGTTGGGGGCTACCATGGTGAAGCAGATATTGTAAAACTTCATCACCTCCGTACCAACGGATGAAGGGGGAACCGAAGACCTGCCCTCAAGCTTTCCTCATAGCAGAACGCCCCATCCTCTAATCCGGACGTCACCCTATCCTCAGCCGTCGGGAGCAACAAGACGACGTCCTGGGGGATTTTGTACAAGCGACGCATCCGTTCCAAATCCGCCAAGGTCACCTCCGAAGCTTGGTCGCTGGGGCTCACCATATCTTCAATCGCAAGAGATGCTAAGTAAAATCGCAGCGAGAACAGAAGACGAAGTTCCTCAAGGAAGAACGGAAGGGGCACTATAAATAAAGATAGCGCCGCCATGACTCTATTTTTTCAATCGAAACCGCCTCAAGATGAGGACGAGACGTCCCAACCCAGGCATCCGGAACTGTCACTATGGGCGCCGTGAAAGTCGGGATTTCCCACGTGGCACTTCCCCAGCCGTTTCCTTCGCCCCTAAGGAATGACGGATCCACCTCGGAAAGGCAAGATGGCCCCATGGAATTAATTAGGGCATCATTGCGCAGGCAATCAAATACGCATCCCCAAATGCAGATTGCGCCACCTAAGCCTATACTCCCTATGCCCGAACCTACGCTTCGAACTAGGGAGTGGGGGGCATGTGTTGGGGGTAGAATCATCATTGCATTGATAATCGTGCAAGGGGGCTGAGACCGGCCCCATCCCTCGCCCGCTACGATATGTCCCCGAGGAATAAGCTAAACTAATATGGTCCGTCAGGCCATGCGACCCCCCGAGCCTCCCATGGTTCGGCCTCTCCGGGCTTCTATAGCTCAGCTTCCCGAGCTTCCTGTAGCTCGTTTTCCCCGAGCCTCCCATGGTTCGGCTTTCCCCGAGCTTCCATGGCTCGGCCTCTCCGGGCTTCTATAGCTCGACTTCCCGAGTCTCCCATGGTTCGGCTTTCCCCGAGCTTCCATGGCTCGGCCTCTCCGGGCTTCTATAGCTCGGCTTCCCCGAGCTTCCTGTAGCTCATTTTCCCCAAGCCTCCCATGGTTCGGCCTTCCCGAGCTTCCATGGCTCGCTTCCCGAGCCTCCCATGGTTCGGCTTTCCCCGAGCTTCCATGGCTTGGCCTCTCCGGGCTTCCATAGCTCAGCTTCCCCGAGCTTCCTATAGCTGGCTCCCTCCGGGCTTCCATAGCTCGGCCCTCCTGAGCGATCCATGATTCGATTTTCACCTCTATGGAACCTGACGCGAGAGAGCCTAGACCCATCGAAACAGAATCCCACAAGGGACTACATTGAAGAGTGGTCTAGGACCTAATACAGCTACCTGGGACCTACGCATCTACCAGATCTCAGGCCATCAAGGAGCTCTCCTAGCCGTCGATCCCTTAACGAACAAGATACGGATCCCACCGGCCCCACAACGGCCTGATTCGATTTATCTCCGTATCCTAACAACCTTTGAACCTTCCAGAAGACGCTCAAGATCCAGGTGACTGCCCATAAATACGACACCCCCAGATTTTCTCAGGTATGCGCTCACTGCCCCTGGCTACACTCACTCTCACTCTCTCACTCTCCTCCACTGCTCGTCGGCGCTCCCCTAGAGCCCCGATCGGCCACCCCTGGAGAGACTCCCCGGAGAGATCCCTCTCCTCATTTTCTGTTGATCACCGATCCCACTGACTTGAGCGTCGGAGGGTCTTCCGTGGAGGGCCACCCCCAACGCCTCTCGCATGAGGACTTCTGTGCAGGTCCGCCCAAGAGGAAGCCAGACCAGGAGACCGACCGCCCGAGTCGGAGGACGGATCCCGGCGGCAACAGATGTATTTTTGACTTTGACTTGACTCAATTTCATATTTAGTGGCATGATTTTTGATTTGAACCCATTTCATTAACTAATTAAGTTTGGTCAAGTCAAGTTCATTGAAAGGGATTTTAGTTCCAATAGTCCATTTGAATTAGGCTAGGGTCAAGTATGATTTATATTCTAACTCAAAATTCTCAGACATGGATCCAACTCAAGTTGGATTGGACTTACAATTTTAGCCAGATATCTAGCTAATCGTTAATTAATAAGTAATATATAATAATAAATAATACAATATATGATCACTAAAAATTTTAAAAAGTTAAAAGAAGCAGCTTAAATTCAAATTTTCATTCAACATTTTTAATTTCATTCAAGTAAGTAATAATCGTAAGTTGACAAAACTATAACTTTTAAATATATATTAATAGACACTAAGGTATTGCAGTTAAAGATCCACTAAAAATCTAAATATTTGGGTATAGTTAAGCAAAAATAGATGAAGGATGCAGTTGTTGATATGGAAAAAAAATTGTTTTAACTAAGAGTTTATTCAATGAATTAAAAGTTATTTAGAGTGAATGATAAGAAAGTTTATCTGGTTTAGTTTTTTATGTTTGGATGGATCAAGTTGAGGCCAGGTTAGGCTTTTTTTTTGGTTAAGCCAATGTAGTTCTAGAGGATATATGGGCTATATGGGCCGTGTTAGGCTAGCTTTGGTTGACAAACATAAAACCAGGATCGGATTCAAATTTTAGATTTGAGTCCTATATTTTTGAATCTACTACAACCTATAGCTCTTCCAATGCAGATGAAGATGGGTCTAATATAGCTACGAATGGGTCAGGTCATTATTTGACCCAACATATTTGGTCATCCCATCTTCGTCTAAAAAACTTTCAATCTTCTTATATTTCAATTTCTTGTGTACCTTTCCATTATCATGGGTCAGTTAAAATGGTTGGAGGATCTTTACAGAAGATTACGAACTAGACATCATGTTTAATTTTACCACTCTCAAAAATTGAATACCTTAGCATGGTAGATAAAAGAATTTAATGGAGTTGCAGTGCTGAAGGTCATATAACAACATGTACAGAGAAAGGCCATTCTCCCCTACGCGGCAACTCTTCCTTTTAAGATGTTCTTTGGTCCGGCCCCCTGCTTTGGGTTCGTTTGTTGACCATGTTCGTAATGTTTGCACCAGTGACTCACCGCCCGGTGGAACTGTAGCAGTCCGAGGGTCGTTGGATTGTTGGCCCTGCAAATCCCAAGGTGATGGCTTGAGGCCGCAGGACCGGATCGTGGAAGCGTGCTCTGCTGCTGGTGCTCTTTGGTTTTCGTTTAAGCTCTCGTACTATAGCGGTGGCTCGCTGGCGTAGGACGGAAGACCTTTGATTTGTTGTCCCATGTACCCAAGTGCTGTAATGTGGTGGCTTAGAGCTCTAACGTCAAGCCACAAAGTGTGCTCTATTGTCATCTCTCATTTTGCGGATATGCATAAGTGAAAATACTCCTCATATATGCATAAGTGAAAATGCTCCTCATGCATTATGTCCACCACTTTGTCATCAAAAACTTTCATGTACACGTTAATTTTTCAAAAATAGCAAGAATTAGAAGCAGCATTAGCGTAACAATATAAAAAACTAAATTTTTATACAGCTAAAACAAGGTACGAATGAAATTATTAGCTAGCATCAACAGATCAAGTCTAACCTTCTCGTTTTCATGGTCGGACTCCCCAACAAAAAGCTTTCCTTCAAAATCCTTGAGGAAGACTGCACTATAACCGGCATAAGCTCCAGTCCCCGTTTCTTTGATGACTCAAAACCAACCCATCACCTATCCAGAAAGACTGGAACAGAGGACCTTGAGAGGAGCTATCGTTAGGATGGCAGAGGACTGAGCGGCAACAACGACGAAGAAGAAGCTGCGGCCGCGAAGGAGGGATAGAGAAGGAGACCAGGGGAGGAAGGCGGTGAAGGAGGGCTACAGCGTCGGCAAGGTGGTGGCAGCGACTCCCGATGATGGAGAACGAAGGCGTTCAACATCGATGAGAGCAAATGAGGAGGGAGGTGGCTCCGGCGAAAGAGAAGCCATAAAAGGAGGCCAAGGCGAGGCTCTCCTTGATGAGGTCGACAAGCCGAGCAGGAGGTCGATGGCGAAGGATCCGATGATGATGGAGGCAGAGAAGAGATGATAACAGGGGCCGAGGTCATGGTGATTGTCACGCCCCAGATCCAAATATTGGGCTAGGGTGACAACCCGCCGCGTGCCGGGCACGCAAGGCGTCTAAAAATCTTGATATACAATTCAAATGGCAATAAATATGAAAACCAACCATAATACAAATGATAGTAATAAGTTTTGGGTATCAAACCCTACAACCAAGTCATGCTAATAAAGTTGGGCTACAACAAGCCTGCACACAAACATAATAGGATTACACCAATGCAATGTTCTTATTTTATTTATTAGAAGCTCCATCGACTTCGAATATCCATCATCAACCCTGAGTCTCTGAAAAACATTATGAAGGTTTAATGAGTTTACACTCAATAAGTAAGCTTATTATACAATCATATCATACTTGAATTATATTTAACATGCTATCAACATATGCATTTTGTCAACTTAACATAATTGAACATTTGACAAGCATCAGAATATGCACTCTAGCAAACTCACTGTTTATGTAATTATAGATTTTCTATGTGTCCCACGGTCCTGCAATACCTCAATCAGAGCACATCCTCCAGATGCGTGGCCATCAACATCCACAGAACACATTGTACGATGTGTGGGGCCATACCATAACAGAACACACTCTACGATGTATGTGGCCATAAAAATCAAACAGAACACATCTACAAATGTGGGGCCATAGTAAAGGAGAACCACGGTGACACATATAAATCTATTTACATTTTCATCTCATGTGCATCATGCATCTGTATCTCACAATATCTCACAGTGTTTTGCACATTACAAGGAAATGCATATAATCACCTCAATATAAACATGCCGTACAGGCAATCACAATTCTGGCATATACATCAATAAATCAATTCTTACAATATTACCATCATTATAATCATATAATTGTTCATTTGAAATCCACAGTTCCATGCTAGATAGACATTTCAGTTAATTTATAAAAATGCATGCAAACTGTATATACTCAATTTATTATTAAATAATTAAATTGCATAATAGTCTTACTTACCTCCTACGCAAAATCCAAATGATGAACCAACTAATCAGATGTCTGGGCACCTACAGGATCAATGTACATAATTAATTCACGGAAATCTAATTAATAAAATGACCCTTAAGACCCTATCCAGACTAGTTCACGGGCCCAACTTTGGGCTCGAATATCTCCCACTATACACACCCAATTGGGGAAGTAAAAATACCCTAAGAAACTAAATTCACCAAGATTCTAGCCATATAAATATTTTGCTAATCCCGACCCGTTACGGGGCCCAAAAGCCAGCCCCAGATTGCTCGCTGCACGGCCCATAAGGCCCAGCCTAGGCCGGCCCAGCCGGCCCATGGCCAAACCATCCCCTTGCTCCCCTGTTTTGCCTGAAATAGGGGCAGCTTCCGGCCGGCGGCCAGGGCCACCGCCGGCCTAATTCCGTCTGGCCCAGCCACCGGAGGCCGGGCCGGAGCCGGCCGCCGCCGCGGCCGGCCTCCTTTCCCCCCCTATCTCTCTCAATTTCTCTCCCTCTCTCTCTATCTCTCCGCTGCTCCCGCGTGAAATTCATCGCGCCGGCGTCGATTCCGGCCAAATTGGGGCCGGTCCGGCCGCCGTTGGCCGGACCAGAGCTGGCCTCCACCGTGGCCGGCCTCCCCCACTCTTAATTTCTCTCTTATCTCCCTAATTCTCTCTCACGATCTGCGCGGCACATCACTGTGCCGGCGGCACGGCCGGCCACCTTGGCCGCCGGACCTCCACCGGACGCACGCCCGGCGCCGGTGGAGGCGACAGGCCAAAGCTCGGCCCGGCGAGGCGGCGAGCACGCCGCCGGGCCCGAACCAAACAGCGGAAGCCGGAAGCCGCCACCGCACGAGAGAAGGGCCGATTGGCCCTCTCTCTCTTCTCTCTCTCCACCACTACCTCGCCGGACACCGCCCCCGGTGCCGGCGGGGTCGCCGGCCGAAGTTCAGGCCCGGCGAGGCGGCGAGCACGCCGCCGGGCCTGAACCAAGGGATCGGCCGGTGCTCCATTCTTTCATCTCCCGCTCTCTCTGTCTCACGCTCTCTCTATGTCTCTCTCTCTCTCAGGCTCTCTCTCTCTCTGGATCCGGGATTACCTGATGGAGACTGATGCCAGGATGATGGAGGGAGTCCCCCTCCATCATAAAAATAATCTCCTACGCAACGCTTCAGTCTATGGACTCGGAAACCCATCAGATACGACTCGGAGTCGACATACAGGGAACTTAAATGTCATAATAATACTAGGTGCCACCCCAATTAAATACTGAGAGTTATCCTCCCCATAATTAAATTACCGGGGTTTATAGTGATGATGGAGATTGGAGAAGAAAAGGGTGCTGGTGGTAAGAAAACAAAGAAAGACGGTGAGGAGGAAGAAGGAAGAGAGGCAGCAGCCATGGTCGTCGGCGAACGAAGATCCTCTTGGTTCGTGGGTGAAGAAATGGGAAAAGGAGGAACAGTGGAGGAGAGATTTGGTGGATTGGTGCTGGAGCTCGGCGAAGAAGAGGAAAGAAGTTCGACACAGAAAAAATCAAGGTTGAATAGTTATGGAAAGGTAAAGATTCAGGATTTTTTATTATTATATTATTTAATTTTTGTTTGGAAAATTATTTCCTGTATAAGCTTTGCATGGTAATGGGTAGGTATTTCACTTTTAATACTATCCGAATCTGTGTCAAGTTTTAAAGCATCAAGTAAAATTGATTTAATTTTTTAAAATAGTTAAATTCAAAAACATAAACAAACTAATTTATCAAATCTATAACTTAATTGTATTCCAATCAATTATAAAAATGAATCAAATAAAATTTATTTTTATCAAAATCCGACCAACTCAAATCAACTAAACTAAACCTTTTTTTCAGCCATCTATGAACTAAAATTAAAATAAATTTATATTTATAAAAATAAAATAAATAAATAAATTTTTTTAAATTTTTTTAAAAAAATAAAAAATAATAATAATTCATCCAACCTTTAAAAATATTTTTAATTTAAATTTGATCTAATTTAAATTAAATTTTAAAATATTAAAACACTAAAAAAATTGTATTTGATTTTTTACTATTCAATATTTTTTTCTATTCAGCTTCGTTATTCAAAAAAAAAAAATATTTAAAAAAAAAATCTTTGAGCCACACAAGTCTACCATGCGTAAATGTAAAATATCAGCCTTGAATTTTAAAAGTCCCGCATCCTACAACCCATGGGTTGGTGAGACGCCATGATATCTCTCACCTTGCATTCAATCAAAGCCGATGGAAGCCAATTTCAAAGCAAACTAGCTTGAAAAATTTTAAAATATCAAAAATATGCTCAGTAAACCGTCAACTGTATTAATACGACATGCTTCATTGCGCACTCATAAGTCATAACATCAGCTTTTTCACGCGTTACCCGCAATAAATGTTGCCAGCTTCTGAGCCTACTTGAGCCCTTAAGGCTGACGGCCTCCACCGTTCCATTGGGTTGTATGGTCTGCCTTATCAATACTATACAATCAAATTTATTTGATTAATTATTAAAATTAATAAAATATTTAAAAATTTTAAAAATTAAAAAATAATAATAATAATTTTAGCTTCATGACTCAATTCAATCATGCCGAAAAATATTTATGGCTATTATTCTATCTTAGTTAAACAAAAATGTTTGTATATCTTGAAAATATTAAAATCTTTGCATTTTAATTTAAAATTATACGAAGATTATTAAAATTTTTTAAAATCCTAAAAAATTCATGTTTTCAAGTTAGTTACGTAATTTTTTTAAAAAAAAATATTTTGATTTTAATTTAAAATTATGATAGACTATAATTTAAAATGCCTCTTGGATCCATCCACAGAGATAACCATATCAACACGAAATGCGGGGTTGACAGAAACGAGAGGTGCAGGGGTAGAAGACAATTTTAGAAAAAAAAATGTTTATCCTCCTACATTAGGCCCTGTTAGTTATAAGGGTTAACCGATCGCTGGCAATTTTAAGATTGCTAGAGGACTAATTGAGAATCTAATTGAGAATCAATAGAAATCTCAATGAGATGGTGCTAAACTAGCAAGAATGGAAGAACATTATTTATAGAAAAGATATTACATTTTGGCATTTGTTACTTGTACCCGACGCCATGATTGGCATTTATTGTCAATCCGTTGTATTTCCCCTTGACTAACATTTATTTGTTATAATATTGTTAATAAAATGGATGTTCATTGGTATTCTAAGGGAAGGTTATTTCAAGTTATTTCAAGTTATAAAGATGGTATTGGTATGGCTGATCAGACTCCGTTAGTAATAGGCTAACGGGGAGTTCTCGCCGTCACCTCGGCCCGACCTCGACCTCGACCTCGGCCTCGATGCCGACCTCGACCTCGGCCTTGGCCCCGACCTCGATGTGACCTCAGCCTCAGCCTCGACCTCAGTGCTGACCTCAGCCTCGGCCTCGACCTTGGCCCCGACCTCGGTGCCAACCTCGGCCCCGACCTAAGCCTTGGTGCTCGAGAACCCCATGTGGCCCGACAGACCCTGCAACTCCCACGTGGCCCACCAATCTCCTACCCCTGCGCGCCCATTACCGGTTGCATACCTATTTGACACGGCCAGACCCACTAACCACCTGCAATGCCGCATCTGGTAGAAATTGTACACCAAGGTACCTCTGACAACCTCAGAGATGGTTGTGGCCTGTCCCCCACTAATCCTGCCATCTGTCCCCTGACAACGGCGGCATCTCTGACCCAGCAACTTTTTAGGAGGGGTAAGAGGGATCCTCGGGCAGGTATATAAACCGGGAAAAGACTCAAGTTCTCAAGCTATTTTTCTTCATTAGCTCTTTCTTTATTGTTCCCAAGTCGCTTACTTGAGCGTCGGAGGGTCCCCACCGGTGAAACCGGTCCCGAGGACTTTCTTGCAGGAACTCTGACAAGGAGGAGGCCCTCCATTACCCTGATATTCGAAGAGCGCGATTTGGTGGCAACAGATTAGCGTGCCAGGTAGAGGGACAAGAGATAAGCGAAATACCTGCGAAAGCCAGTAGCAGATCTCTACCTCCCCACCGAGCAAGGATGGTGGTAACACACGCTTAGAAAATCTCCACCAGTCAAGCTGGGGGGCATGGCCAGGAACCAAAGCAATGGGAGACCGGTCTCCCGCTCCCCAAGCCAGCCTCTAAGCTCCTCCTTCGCCACCACCCCAAAATGACCGAATTGCCGCCCTTGCCTTGCAAGTTCAATCGCTTGTGACGGCGGTTTACCAGTTACAGCAGCAACCTGCGGCCGCATAGCAGCATCCAATGCCACCTTCTCTAGGCATAGAGGTGGGCCAGCCTAGCCAGCAGTCGACTCATGGGAGATCTCCCCAGTGGAGGCTCACCGCCGCCGGGCCTCATCCCGGCATCATCAACGGGAGACCTCCAAGAGGCTTCGGTCCCCCTCCTACCACTCCGATGATTCCTGCAAGCAACGGCATGGGAGGGAAACTGAGCGGGCGCATCACCATCAGCATCACCCCTCCCCATCTTCAGGATCTTCTCGAGAGGGGTCCTTCGATGGTCAGGTTGCTCGTCGGGCCGAGCAAAGGTTGGAGGAGTACAACCAGCGGCTGGAGAAGCTCAACCGCAAGATCACCAATCAACCTGACATGGACTATGATAGCTGCCCTCTGCTGTCTTGCCACATCATGGAGGAACCAATATTGACCCGGTTTCACCTTCCGCAGCTGGACCCGTACGACGGCACCACGGACCCTCTGGACCATCTGGAGAGCTACAAGGTCCTCATGCAAGTCCAAGGAGCGATCAACTCTCTCCTTTACATTGCCTTCCCGGACACCCTTCGGAAGGCCGACCGAGCATGGTATTCCTGGTTGCCTCCCTGAAGCATTAAATCCTTTCGACAGCTGGAGAGGGCCTTCCTTGCACATTTCGATGCATGCCGAAAGATCCCGCGGGTGGTCGACAGCCTGTTCTCTGTCTAGCAGAAGAGCGGCGAGTTGCTGAGGGACTTCATCACTCGGTTCAAGGAAGCTACCCTCAAGGTTTACAACCTCGATGACTCTGTGGCCACTCTGGCCCTAAAGCGAAGACTCTGCCCTTCCCTCTTCGCCTACTCTCTCGACAAGAAGCCCTTGAGCTCCTACGCTGAATTGCTGATCCGAACGCAGAAGTTCATCCATGCTGATGAGGCAGACTCATCGTGGAGAGAGGCTGATAGAGGGTCTAGCAAGAGGCAAGCCCGTCCGGAGCCTGACAAGCCTCGTCCTAGGAGGCCCGAGCTACCCCGTCGACCGAACAACCGACCATGGGCCCTCGCCCCGAGAGAGGGGCCCTTCACCCCCTTGCTCACTCCGATATCCCATATCTTAATGGAGATCGAGGGTGAGCTGTTTCTTCAGCGCCCCATTCCTCTAAAGCCAGGAGCCTCCTGCAACAAAAACCTCTACTTCCGCTTCCACCACGACCACAACCACGACACCGAGGACTGCCGCCAGCTGAAGAAGGTGATCGAGGATCTCATCCAGCAGGGGTACCTTAGCAAGTTTATCCAAAGGGGGAATCTAGCAGCGCCAGGCCCCTGAGTGCCCCTGCCTGCCCAGGATAGGATTGACAATGCTCTGACCGAGAAGACGATGTCCATGATTTCTTGGGGGGCGGAAGGTGCAACCAAGAGGCCGCGAGAGGCTGAGGGGTAGATACTATAATCCCTTTCTCAAAAGGGGACCTAGAGGGGGTGGATAATCCTAATGATGACAGCGTCATCGTGTCTATGACGATCGTGAAATACCCTGTAAAAAGAATTTTAGTTGATAGCAGGAGCTTAGTCGATGTTCTTAGTTATGATGCTTTTGTTCAAATGAGTTTGTTTGTTGATTCTCTTCGGCCCATGACCACGCCCCTGATGTGCTTTATCGGGAACTCCGTGAAGATGGAGGGGAAGATTACTCTTCCAGTAACGGTTGGAACATCACCATGCCAGAGCATGGTCCTCATCAAGTTTTTGGTCGTCTGAGTCCCCTAACCTACAATGCTATCCTCGGATGGCCCAGTCTAAACCTCTTGAACGCAATCATCTCCACCAAGCGACTATTGGTCAGGTTCCCTACCGACGCCAGGGTTGGAGAGATGTGCAGAGAGAAGCCCGGTGCCGTTCTATTACCATACGGCCCCTAATCCACAGGCCATAGTCGCTTCTCCAGTGCCGGAGTCGATGGACCCCAAAGAGGATGAAAGGAGGGGAGAGCCTGCCGAGCACCTATTGACATTTCTGCTGGAAGAGGACCCAGCGAGGATGGTTAGAGTCGGGGCACTTCTCCTCGAGGAGGCAAGAGACCAACTCCTCACCTTCCTTCGAGCCAACTTAGATTTCTTCGCTTGGTCAGCGTTCGACATGTCGGGTATACCGCCAGAGGTGATCACTCACAAACTCAGCATCAACCTGCAGTGTCGATCGATCTGACAGAAGGATAGGAGCTTTAGCCCTGAGCGGCAAAAGGCCATCGATGAGG
Source organism: Calamus simplicifolius (assembly GCA_900491605.1). NCBI lineage: Eukaryota > Viridiplantae > Streptophyta > Magnoliopsida > Arecales > Arecaceae > Calamus > Calamus simplicifolius. The sequence goes on from UESW01004906.1 coordinate 344,198, forward strand.
AGGTCGGCAATCTGATTGCCGCCGGCCACATCCGGGAGGTGCATTACTCAGACTGGATAGCGAATGTGGTAATGATCCGCAAGGCTAATGGGAGCTGAAGGATGTGCATGGACTTCACCGACCTTATCAAGGCATGCCCCAAGGACAGCTTCCCACTACCCAGGATCGACCAGTTGATGGACGCCACGTCAGGCCACGAGATCCTTAGCTTCATGGATGCCTTCTCGGGGTATAACCAGATCAGGATGGACTCGACGGATGAGGCCACTTCCTTTGTGACCAAGAAGGGCATCTACTGCTACAAGGTAATACCTTTTGGACTATAGAATGTAGGAGCCACGTACCAAAAGCTGATGAACAAGGTCTTCGAGGACCAGATCGGGCAACATGGAGGTATACGTGGATGATATGCTGACTAAAAGCGTTCGCGCCAATGACCACGTTGCTAAACTGGCGAAAACCTTCGATAACCCCTGCCGGTATCAGATGAGGCTAAACCCCCACAAGTGTTCCTTTGAGGTAATGGCGGCTAAGTTCCTGGGTTTCTTGGTGACCCAGCAAGGAATTGAGGCAAACCCAGACAAGATCCAAGCCATCCTCGACATGAGACCTTCGGTCAACAAGAAGGAGGTGCAGTGCCTGACCAGAAGGGTGGTGTCCTTGAGTCGATTCCTATCAAGGTCGGCCGAGCAATACTTGCCTTTCTTCAAGGTGCTGCGGAAGGTGAATGGCTTCGACTGGATGGAGGAGTGCCAAAAAGCTTTCGAAGGGCTGAAGGAGTTCCTGTCGACCCAGCCATTGCTGTCGAAGCTGATGGAGGGAGAAGACCTTTTCCTATACCTCACCGCCTCCCAAGAGGCCGTCAGCTCGGTCCTTATCCGTGTGGACTTCGATGGGGCGCAGAGACTAATCTACTACACGAGCAAAGTGCTTCACAATGCGGAGATCAGGTATTCCAAGACCGAAAAATTTATTTTTGCATTAATAGTCTCGCTCAACGTCTTAGGCCCTACTTCCAAGCCCACCCGATCATAGTGCTCACGGACCAGCCACTGAAGGCGATCCTATCTCATCCTAACACCTCCGGTCGGTTGGCAAAGTGGGCAGTCAAGCCAGGGGAATTTGACCTATCATTCCGATCAAAATTGGCCATAAAGTCCCAAGTCTTGGCAGACTTTCTGGTCGAGTGCACCTGGGCCAGGGAGCCACTGAAGGAGCTCGGCGTGACGCCATCGGCCGCCCCTTTCGAGGCAATGGAGGAGGAATGAATCCTCCATGTAGACGGCACGTCGAACTCTCAAGGAAGTGGAGCAGGCCTCATACTCGCTAGCCCCGAGGTGATGGCAGTAGAGTATGCCCTTCGGTTCCTCTTTCCCACCACCAACAACCAGGCTGAGTACGAGGTGCTACTAGCCAGAATGAGACTTGCTCGGAAGCTCAAAGTAGAGTACCTCAGAACATTCACTGACTCCCAACTCATCTCCGGCCAGATTGCTGGGAGTACGAAGCCCGAGACACCACCATGTCCCATTATCTGAGTAAGGTCCGATCACAAGCCTTACTTTTTGCTCACTTCAGCATCAGCTATATCCCTAGGGGTGAGAATGCCAGGCCGACGGAACCCTGGGAAGGACATACGTGGAGCACTTGGAGACCCCGAGCATCAAAGCTATGGAGGAGGTCCTGCCGATCGACCAAGAGCCCGCATGGACGGGGGCTTATATTCAGTACCTCACCGATGGCACCCTCCCCGACGACCTTGCGAAGGCCAAACTACTCAAGCGTCGAGCCCCTAAGTTCCTGGTTTTAGACGAACGGTTATTCCAAAGGTCCTTCTCTCATCCACTCCTCAAATGTGTCGGCCCCCGGATGCCGACTACATCCTCCGTGAGACCCATGAGGGCATCTACGGGAACCATCTGGGGGGCAGAGCACTGGCGTACAAGGTTCTATGCCAAGGATACTATTGGCCCACAATGAGAGAGGACGCCGCCGAGTTGGTCCGGAAGTGCAATAACTGTCAGTGGCATACCAACATTCAGCGACTGCCGACCTCCCAGCTAAGCTCCTTGTTGGCCCCATAGCCCTTCGCCCAATAGGGGATGGACATTTGGGGCCATTCCTCCCGGTTTCTGGCCAGCAAAGATTTCTACTCGTCGCATTCGACCACTTCACCAAGTGGGTGGAGGCCGAAGCCCTAGCCAAGATAACTGAGAGCAAGGTGAGGTCTTTCTTCTGAAAATCCATTATCTGCTAGTTTGAATTATCCCACACCCTCATCACCGACAATGGTCGGCAGTTTGACAACTCTCCCTTTAGAGAATTCTGTGCCGAGCTGGGCATCCGTCAGCGGTTTACTTCGGTTGGTCACCCACAAACAAATGGAGCGGCCGAGGTAACAAACCATACCATCCTTCAGGGGCTCAGAACACGACTGGATGGCTTCAAGGAAGGTGGGTAGAAGAGCTCTGTAACGTGCTATGGGCCTATCACACGACACCCCGTACTCCCACCGGCGAGACCCCCTTTTGCCTCATCTTCGGCTTGAGGCCATCATCCCCGTGGAGGTTAGGATCCCAAGTCCTCGAGTGGAGTCGTACAACGAGGAGAACAATGCAAGCTAATTGTGAGCCAACCTTGATCTCATCGAGGAGGTACACGATAGGGCACGGCTCAGAATGACAGCTTACCATCAGAGGGTTGCCAAGTACTACAATGACCGTGTCCGCTCCAAGGTATTCCTCTCAGAAGACTTGGTCCTCAGACGAGCCGAAGTCTCAAAGCCGATGGAAGGAGGTAAGCTGTCTCCCAACTGGGAGGGATCCTATCGGATCACGGAGGCTCTACATCGCGAAGCATACCGGATTGAGGAGTTTGATGGAACTCCACTCCCCCGCACCTAGAATTCGGACAACTTCGTCGATATTATCAATGATGTATGCAACCAACTAATTTTAGATTTGAGTACCTCATCCTTTTAACTTATTGAAATAAAGTTAACCTTAAATATCTCATCTTCCTTTGATTAACAAAGACATGTTCAAGAATCTCACCCTTTCCACCGAAGCCCGACTCCGGTCGGCACTAAAAGCCGAGGCCAGCTGGGCACCAAAGCCCAACTACGGTTGGCACTGAAAGCCCAAGGCCAATAAGCTGACTCCGATCGGCACTGAAAGCCCGAGGCCAGCTTGGCACCAAAGCCCAACTCCAGTCGGCACTGAAAGTCCGAGGCCAGCTCGGTACCAAAGCCCGACTCCGATCGGCACTGCAAGCCCGAGGCCATCAAGCCCGACTCTGGTCGGCACTGAAAGCCTGAGGTTAGCTCGGCACCAAAGCCCGAGGCCAGCTCAGCACCAAAGCCGACTCCGATCAGCACTAAAAGATCGAGGCCAGCTCGGCACTGAAGCCCGACTTCGGTTGGCACTGAAAGCCCGAGGCCAGCTCGGCACTGAAGCCTGACTCTGATCGACACTAAAAGCCGAGGCTAGCTCGGCACCGAAGCCCGACTCTGGTCGGCATTGAAAGCTCGAGGCCAGCCCGACATTGAAGCTGAGGCCAACTCGGCACCAAGGCTGGAGTCAGCTTGGCCTCGGTAGACCGACCCCCGCATGGAACACAGCCCAGCTTCTTGGCCGACCTCGATCTTCTCTTTGAAGTCTACCTCAGCCGTGGGCCGAGCCATTGTTCCGAGCTCACTCAACCTCACAAGGAATGACGAGCTAGCAAGGCTAAGTACCCAAGAAAAGATCCAAAGATTGGCACTTTAAATGAAATTCCTTGCTTTTCATTGATACTTAAAAAGGTTTACAAAATGCCGACACAAGTCGGACTTCAGTACAAAAAGAAATAAAAAGTACAAGGGGAAGGCTTAGGCCTCGGTCGGTGTTGACCCATCGTCGGCCTGTCCCAATGGTGCGGTCGCCTTGTCCGGCACCTCGTCCGGCTCGATGTCATCAAGACTGGTGAGGCCAAGGATGCGACCGACCTTCTCCTTGCCATCCCAGAACCCGAGGTGGTAGGCACCAGTAGAAGCCTCGGCCAGCTCATCCTCGAAGGCCGCAGACCTCCTAAAGTCGTCCACCGCCCTGGCCCTCTCCTCGGTAGCAACGGCCCCCTCTTCCGCTACCCGGGCGCTGCCTCCTTCTCGGCCACCCTGGCCTTGGCTGTCTGAGTAGACTCCTCCACCACGGTGGCCCACAACTCGGCCGCCTTCACCTCGAGGGTGTAGGAGTCGATGCACAGGTCTCGGGCGCTAATCGTGGCCCTGGCAGCGTCTAGCATCTCACTTGCTACCTGAGCATGCTCAAGTTTGGCCACAGCCTGGCGCTTGGCCTCCTCAAGCTCCTCGGCTTGCTCGGCGCGGTCCGCCCCCAGCGCCCCCTTGGCCCTCTCGGTACGGGCCTCCGCCTCAGCCAGCTCCTGCCGAGTCTGGCGGAGCACGGTCTCGCTCTACACGAGGATGTCCCTCATGGCAGCTATGGAGTTCACCGTCTACACCAAAAGGCCATTGTCAGTACTAAAGCAAGCAAAGATTATATACTAAAGTAGGAGTACTTACCCATAGCTGGGCCACGAAGATGTCGCGGAAGAAGGAGGAGGTCCCCTGGTGATGGAGCTCCCCTGGAACTCGGCAGGCAGACCCGAGCCATCAGTTGATCGGCTCTACGACCCTAGTTAATGAGAGAGGGTCGGGAGGGCACAACACCAACCAAACTCCCTCAGCGATCCTAGCTGGATCCGAGGACGTGGGCAGGGCATTGGGTTCCGACGGCCCCTTCCTGTTGGTGGGCCCGCTACCGTTAAGCTCTCCCTCACCTACTCTCCCGTGGGCGAGCCTCCCACCAAAGTCATCCCCGCACGCTGGGAGGATGGCTCCGCAGGTAGATTTCTCTCGGCCCTCCGCTCCTCGAGCGATGTGTGGCAGTGAGGTAAATGGCTGGGATGGGCTCTCGGTCCTCCCAGGGCTGGGGGTCGGAGGAGCTGGTGTGGTGGATCGAGTCGAGGAACGGGTTGGAGACCAAGATCGAGGCTGCCTCCTCAACCCCTCGGCATCGTCGATGGCTTTCCTCTTCTTGGCTCCGCCCTCCTTACGGTGTGGTCAGGAAGCCTCATGTCTGCACACATCCGAGACTGGTCAGTAAAAAAAAGGGGAAAGAAAAAAAAAGAGAGAAAAAAGGGAAAAAGGGCCTTCACCGCCGCTCGAGAAGCCCGCCAGCTGCAGATTCTCCTCGGATAGAAGCTTATGGCAGCGAGGGATCTCGATGGTCAGCAGCTAGTGGAATGCTTTCTTGTCCCTTGGGACCACCATCTGGTTCTTATTTGGACCCATGTCGGGTCCCCCCCAGCTTGGCCTCACCTCGAGGCCCGCAAAAAAGAAATATGTTGACCCAATTATTGATTTTGATGATTAATAAAAAGATATGAGTATATTCATTTTATTACTAATAGATTTAACAAGTGTTTCAGGGCTTAAAAAGATTTGATCAATCAAAAAGGATAAAGAAATACATTTTTGAATCAATTGCCAGAAGTATGTTTCAAAATTCAGAGCCTAGAGTCGACACCTAGAAGGTTTGGAGCCGACACCTAGATTTCAGGAGCCAACACTTACAGTCTCTGGAGCCGACTCCAATACGAGAACAGAAAGCATTTTTGGACTACTCTGGAGCCGACACTTACAGTTTTTCGGAGCCGACTCCCGAATGCGACGAGCCGACACTTACCTTTTACGGAGTGACTCCTCAACGAACTTTTACTTTCTATTTTTGACTACTCGACTTGGAGCCGACACCTAAAAAGTTGGAGCCGACTCCAACCTGTCAGGAACGGATTTTCAAAGTATCAGAATGGCCTCCAATGGTAATATTTTCTTACCTAATCTCTAACGGATACTTTTCTTGTGTGTAGGAGGAATCCAAGGACAGAAATAACGGCTAGTTTTTCACCTAATCTTGGATAAAAGAAGAATCTATAAAAGGGGAGTCGTCCGTTTGAAAAACATAACGAAAAAAGAAAAATAGAGAGAAAACAAATTGAAAAAATCCGAGAAGTCTTGAGCAAGAAATCAAGAGGAAAGAGTTAAAGTTCAAATCCATCAACTCCAGAAAGCTCAAAGAGAAATCCAAGGCATTCAAGTTCAAAATCGGAGGATTTTCAAAAAAAGAAAAAGAGAGCCAAAAGCCCTATTTTTTCCAACTTCTCATCTGCAACTTTGTGAAGAATCCGAGCTGAGGCCTGATTCAACATCTCAAAGGAGAAGAGAAAAGAAGAAAAGAAGAAAAGCTCAAATCAACTCTACTTCAAATAGGCTTTTCTAACCTTGTTTATTTATTGAATATTTGCTCATTTGAGGAGCTGTTTGTTATTGTAAACTCTATTCTCATTTGTTTTTGCTAGTTCAATCAGGGGATTGAATTAGTGGAGGTAGTATACCTCGGGTCAAGCTAGATTAGCTTGGGTTTGGGTTTTGTGCTGGTGAGCCTGGAAAACCAGCTGGGTTCGTTGTGATTCGTGGAAACAACAAGTTTTGAGTTGTGAGCTTGTAAAACAACTCGGCTGTAATCTAGTAGATTATAGTGTGGACCCAAGTGGTACTTGGGAGTGGACGTAGGTGTTGGATACACCGAACCACTATAAAATCCTTGTGTTTGCCATGTTTTGATTCTCTCTCTCTATCTCTTTGTTTGTGGTTAATATTTATCCTGCACTTAATCTTGTGTATTCCAAAGCCAATCGTTTTAAAAGGTTAAATTTTTTTTTAAGAACCCAATTCACCCTCCCCCCTCTTGGGTTGCCATCTGGGCCAACAATTGTATCAGAGCAAGTGCTCATTTGAATTTGGTCTAACGATCAAGAGCTAAAGATCCAAATGGCAGCTCAAGCTAGCTCATCTTATTTAGAAGGTCAATCCACTAATCAACCTCCTTTATTTAATGGAACTAATTATAGTTATTGGAAAGCTATGATGAAGATTTTTATTCAAGCACTTGACTATGACTTATGGGGAATCATAGTTAATGATCCACACACACCCACAATTAGAGTAGACAACATGGTGATTCCTAAATCGAAAACGGAATGGGATGAACATGATAAGAAGTTGGCTCAGCTCAATGCTAAAGCCATGAATGTTTTGTATTGTTCATTGGATGCAAATGAATTTAATCGAATTTCTACATGTATTTCCGCAAAAGAAATTTGGGATAGATTAGAAGTTACCATGAGGGTACTAATCAAGTAAAAGAATCAAAAATTAATATTTTGGTGCATAAATATGAACTATTTAGCATGGAACAAACTGAAACAATTACATGCATGTACACAAGATTCACTGATATTGTTAATGGCTTGAAAAGTCTTGGTAAGACTTATACTAATTCTGAACTTGTGCATAAAATTCTTAGGTCACTTCAAGATCATGGGAAGCGAAAGTGACTAGAAGCCAAGGATTTAAATGTTTTACCTTTGGAGGAGCTACTTGGATCCTTAATGACTCATGAGCTGACTATGAAACAACATCAAGAGGAGGAAGTCAAGAAGAAGAAAACTATTGCCCTCAAGGCTGCAGAAAGTGAGGAAAGCTGCAGTGATGGTGATGATGATGAGGAGACTGCACTCCTTGCAAAGAAATTCAAAAGGTTCATGCAAAGAAGGAGACCTTCCACAAGAAAAAGTCTGGAACAAAAATGGAAGGAGAAAAAGAGAAAGAGAAGGACAAAGAAAAAGAGCCATTAATATGTTATGAGTGCAAGAAACCGGGCATTTCAGATATGACTGTCCTCAATTGAAGAAAGTCTACAAGAAGAAGAAGGATTATGTTGCAACATGGAGTGATAGTGAAGAATCCTCTTCCAAGGAGGAACAAAAGGAAGTTGCCAACATTTGCTTTATGGCAAACGACATTGAGGTAAGTTCTGAAACACCTTATGATGATTTCACTTTTGAAGAATTATATGATGCATTTAATGAGTTAGTAAGAGATTTTAAGGTTCTGAAAAAGAAAAACAAATCATTGAAAAATGATAATCTAAATCTTGTCAACGAAAGATAATCTTACTCATGAAGTTAAAAAATTAAATCAGAAAATGAAGCTTTGATTGAAGAAAAAGGATCAATTTCCAATAAAAATGATAGATTAAAGAAGGAAGTTGATAAATATAAAAATATAGTTGATAAATTTACATATAGTTCTGAAAAACTTAATTTATTATTGAGCAATCAAAGAGCTATATTTGATAAGGCTGGATTAGGTTATAGGCCTAACATAAAAAAAAGTATGTCAAAAACTTCTTTAGAAAAGAACAAGATAAAAATAAAGTTTTATGTCATTATTGTAACAAAAAGGGACACAAAGCCTTTGAATGTAATTTTAAGAAAATTAACAAGAATTTAAGTAGTAAAGGAAGGAAAATATGGGTTCCAAAAGGAACAATCTTTATTGCTACTAACCATGAAGGACCCAAGAAGGCTTGGGTACCTAAATATAAGACTTGATCATTTTTGCAGGAGTGTCTTGCAGCCAAAAGATCAAAAAAAATGGTATCTCGATAGTGGCTGCTCAAGACACATGACGGGTGACAAGGATCAATTCATCACCCTTGAAAGCAAAAAGGGAGGAGTTGTTACGTTTGGTGACAATGGCAAAGGCCAGATCATGGGATTTGGTAAAATTCAAATAACTCCCTCCACATTTATTGAAAATGTCTTATATGTTAATGGTTTAAAGCATAATCTAATTAGTATTAGCCAATTGTGTGATAAAGGTTTCAAAGTATCATTTGAAGCTTCTATTTGCACTGTTTCTAATCCCATTGATAATAGCATTGTATTTATTGGAAATAGAAATGGCAATGTGTACTTGATTGATTTAGACAATTTGTCCACTAGTAATCATTGCTTAGTTGCTAATAATGCTAATATGAATGAGATTGGATGGATGTGGCATCGTAGATTAGGTCATGCAAGCACGCACCTAATTTCAAAATTAATCAGAATGGATTTAGTAAAAGGCCTTCCACAACTAGATTTTAAAAATAACAAAATCTGTGATGCATGTCAATTTAGAAAACAAACTAGAAACTCTTTCAAAACTAAAAATATTGTTTCCACTTCTAGGCCACTTGAACTACTTCACATGGATCTATTTGGACCTACTAGAACCACTAGTCTAGGAGGAAAGAAATATGGTCTTGTGATTGTAGATGATTATTCTAGATACACTTGGGTATTGTTTTTAGCTCATAAAGATGAGACCTTTCCAATATTTTTGAAATTCTTCAAGAAGGTCACAAATGAGAAAAATAACACCATAGTGTCTCTTAGAAGTGATCATGGCACTGAATTGAAAATCATTTATTCAAAAACTTTTGTATTGAAAATGGCATCCATTATAATTTCTCTGCACCTAGGACACCACAATAAAATGGAGTTGTAGAAAGAAAAAATAGAACCTTAGAAGACATGGCCCGTACCATGCTATGTGAAAGCAACCTACCAAAGTACTTCTGGGCGGAAGCTATAAACATGCATGTTACATTCTTAATAGAGCTTTAATTAGGCCAATCCTTAAGAAAACTCCTTATGAACTATGGAATAATAGAAAACCAAATATCAGTTATTTTCATGCATTTGGTTGTAAATGTTTATTCATAATAATGGTAAAGATAATCTAGAAAATTTGATGCAAAATCAGATGAAGGCATATTCTTAGGATATTCAACATCTAGCAAAGCCTACAGAGTGTTTAACAAGAGAAACTTAATTGTAGAAGAATCTATTCATGTAGTTTTTGATGAATCTTTAGCATCGAGTTCAGGAAAGATTGATGATGAGGAAGATACAAACATATTAGAAAGGGATATTGAAAAATTGAATATAGATGTATCTTCAGATCATGAACAAGAAGCTAAAATGATGATTCTTCTAGTGTTGATGTTGTTGATGCAAATCATAATGATGTAGATCTTCCTAGAGATTGGAGATATGCCTATGGTCATCCAAAAGAATTAATTATAGGTGATCCATCTCAAGGAGTAAGAACTAGATCATCAATGAGAAACATCAATAATCATCTTGCATTTGTATCTCAAATTGAACCTAAAACCATTGAAGAGGCTGAAAAAGATAATAATTGGTTGTTAGCTATGCAAGAGGAATTAAATCAATTTACTAGGAATAATGTCTGGTCCTCAGTTGATAGACCTAAAGATCATTCAGTCATAGGATCAAAATGGGTATTTAGAAATAAATTAGATAAAAATGGCATAGTAATTAGAAACAAAGCTAGATTAGTCGCAAAAGGATATAATCAAGAAGAAGGAATTGATTTTGATGAAAACTTTTGCACCTGTAGCTAGATTAAAAGCAATTAGATTACTACTCGCATTTGCATGTCATATGCATATCAACTTATTTCAAATGGATGTTAAAAGTGCATTTTAAATGGATTTATAAATGAGGAAGTTTTTGTTGAACAACCACCTGGTTTTGAAGATCATGAATTTTCAAATCATGTTTTTAAATTGCACAAAGCACTATATGTTTAAAGCAAGCTCCTAGAGCTTGGTATGATAGATTAAGCAAATTTCTGATTGAAAATGATTTCACTAGAGGAAATGTAGAAAAAACCTTATTTTTAAAAAGAAAAGATAAGGATTTATTAGTAGTACAAATATATGTTGATGATATTGTATTCGGTGCTACTAACAATCTCTTGTGTCAAGAATTTGCTAAGTTAATGCAGGGTGAATTCGAAATGAGCATGATGGGAGAACTCAACTTCTTCCTAGGACTTCAAATCAAGCAAAGCAAAGAGAGGATTTTCATCAACCAAGCAAAATACACAAAGGAACTTCTGAAGAAGTTTGGAATGGAGTCAATAAAACCCTTGGAACACCTATGAGTCCTTCATGCAAATTAGACAAAGATGAAGATGGTAAGAAAGTAGATCAAAAGTACTACAGAGGTATGATCGGATCTCTACTTTACTTAACTGCAAGTAGACTAGATATCATGTTTGCTGTTTGTCTATGTGCTAGATTTCAATCTGAACCTAAAGAATCTCACTTAATTGCAGTGAAAAGAATCTTAAGATATCTAAGTGGAACTAAAAATGTAGGATTATGGTATTCTAAAGACTCAACACTAAACTTGATTGCATATTCTGACTCTGATTATGCTAGATGTAAACTAGATGAAAAAGTACAAGTGGTGCATATCAATTCTTAGAAAGTAACTTAATCTCTTGGTTTAGCAAAAAGCAAAATTCGGTTGCATTATCAACTGCTGAAGCAGAATATGTTGCAGCTGGAAGTTGATGTGCTCAAATCCTTTGGATTAAGCGACAACTTGAAGATTATGGCATAACACTTGATAAAACTCCTATTAGATGTGATAATACAAGTGCAATAAATTTAACTAAAAATCCAATTCAACATTCAAGAACCAAACACATTGAAATTAGATATCACTTTATAAGAGAACATGTAGCTAATAATGAAATTTATCTTGATTATGTTAATACTGAAGAATAATTAGCTGACATATTTACAAAAACTTTGAGTGAAGAGAGATTTTGTTATCTTAGAGGTGAATTAGGGATTTGTGACCCTTTGGAATGATTTTGAAACCTTAAGGAATGACTATCTAGATCTCTATTAATTTCCTGAGATTCCTTTCATATTTTAAGGACAATTTATCTAGTCATCTATGCAATTTGATTCTTCATTTCAAAGATTTTTTCAAAAATTGATTGACCTTATTTTGACAAGTTTCGGATGTTTGAAACTCATTTATTTTTTTTCTAAAATTGTCAGTGGAGTCGACACCTCAATTTGAGGAGTCGACACCTCTTATGTGTCGCTCTCGGTCCTTGACCTTGGAGCCGACACCCGTATAAGTGGAGCCGACTCCAGTTCGAGTGCTAACTGTGTTAGCGACTTGGAGTCGACACCCGACTTTGCGGGAGTCAACACCTGGTGGTCCCAAATTGACTTTATTAGGGCAGAGTACACCTTCGTCATTTCTATAGTTTCCAATCCCTTTCCATACTCTCTCCAAACTCTCTCAAAACCTCCCTAAGCCAAATTCTCCTCAAATCAAACATTCACAAGGATTTTATGGCACCTAAGCGGAGAGGATCGGTTCTTGGAGCTCCCGTAACCACCGAAAAGCGTACGGCTCGGCGTCCCGTTCGTGAGCCGTCTCCAAGCGACGATTCTTCCTCAACTCCTTCAGATAATCCTGGTCCCTCATCTCATAGGTAGATACTTTAGCCGGGAGAGTTATTACTATGGGTAGAAAAGTAGATTTTGATTTCTTCAAAGCCGAGGGATTTTTATTAGAAGACAAATTAAAGAGCTTGGCTGGGACAAGGTCTGTTCGTTGGATGTTCCCATTTATCCAGCCCTAGTTAAGAATTCTATTTCAATTTATCAAGGGAGACGGTGGGATTATCAGTTCTGTTAGAGGGAAGAGAGTTCACCTTACCTTTCAGAGTTTAGGACATCTTCTGAGCATCCCTGTCACTGGATTAGTTGCTGACATTCATAGTGAGAGGTCTGATGCATTATCAAGGATGTTAGGAAGAGAAGTGTCTGAATTTGAAGAAGTTAGGGCTAATCAGTTGCCCTTGGAGCTTAGATTACTTCACAACATCTGTAGTAGGATCTTATTCCCTAAGACTGGCCGATTTGAGTATGTCTCAGAGCGAGACATTGTTGTTATGGACAGTGTTCTGACTGGTCAGCCTATTAACCTTGCTGGGATGATGATTTTCTACATGGCTGAGGCTGGGGGCAAAAGGAGATCTTCACTGCCCTATGGTATGATTTTGACTATGGTGTTTAGAAGTCAAGGTATTGTAATTTCTGATAATGAGACATCAAAGAACCTTAGATACACTGATTACTATAGCTTGGCTACTGTGCACCGGATGGGCTTTGTAAAGGTTAATGTTCAATGGGAGAGGAAAGGTCATCTGGATGAGAGAGCCGCTGACATTAGAACTTCTGCACCATCTGAGGTTGGTCCATCAGCGAGGCATCCTTCACCAGAGCCTAGCAGATCTTCACCACCTCCTGCTCCTGCTCCAGTTCCTGTATCGCCACCTATGTCATCTGTCGGATTTTCAGATATTCAGTTAGAGCAACTCAAGAGTTTACTTGATGCTCAAAAAGAAGAAATGAAGACAAAGTTTGATAGCCAATTTATGAATTTGAAAGAAACCCTTTACTCTTTGGATGATCGCATTAGAATGATTGAGTCTACCCTTGGTTCCTCTGCTGAATCCTTAAAAATGATCTCAAGAACATATTTGAAGAGCTTAAGGATATTGGTGGAGACTCAGAGACTTACTCCAAATGCAATGCTGAGCTTTAGGACAAAATTATGACTGCATGTACATTTGTTGATAGAAGATTAAAGGAATTTGTAAGGACTCAGAGTGAAGGGATGGCAAGGATTGTAGAAGAACTGCAAAGACGTATTAGAAATAATTTGTAATTATCTTGTAATGAAGTGTCTTTGATAATTAGTCTAGTTTGATGTTGATTTATCTTGAAGCTTTAATGTAATGATGTATAGCTTGATGTTTGATATAGTAGAGTTTCATGTTGTAATATTTGACTTTTGATGTAATGAACTTATCTTATACTTAATGAATATCTTTTGATCCTTGAAAAATCTATCAATTTTGTCATTTTACTTAACCCTTTTGATCTTTTTATTGATTACAAAAAAGAGAGAGTTATGTAAGCATTTCCTAATCGTATATGCATTGAATGTAAAACAAAAAAGATGAGAGAAATATTTAGCTTTTGTATATGCATTGGATCAAGTAAGCTCAATTAAGCTTAATTTATTGGTATCTAATTAACTGCACATAAGGAGAGGCAATTAAAATTGGTATCAAACATTAAAATTTTCTGTTAAAAGGAAGAACAATTGTTAAATTGAACATCATAGGGGGAGCTACCTCATTCAGGGGGAGCTTACTTGTGAGGGACAAACATTTGAGAAAATTGGAGTGAGAATCCTATTGTTTACTCATGCATATACTCATTATTTTTATAATCATCAAAAAGGGGGAGATTGTTGACCCAATTATTGATTTTGATGATTAATAAAAAGATATGAGTATATTCATTTTATTACCAATAGATTTAACAAGTGTTTCAAGACTTAAAAAGATTTGATCAATCAAAAAGGATAAAAAAATACGTTTTTGAATCAATTGCCAGAAGTATGTTTCAAAATTCAGAGCCTGGAGTCGACACCTAGAAGGTCTGGAGCCAACCCCATGGCGGATCAGATGCTTTCCTGATTTTTGGCACGGTCAGGAGTCGACACTCAGAGTTTCGAAGCCGACACCTAGATTTCAGGAGCCGACACTTACAGTCTCTGGAGCCAACTCCAATACGAGAACAGAAAGCATGTTTTTGGACTACCCTGGAGTCGACACTTAGTTTTCCAGAGCCGACTCCCGAATGCGATGAGCCAACACTTACCTTTTTCGGAGCCGACTCCTCAATGAACTATTACTTTCTATTTTTGGCTACTCGACTTGGAGCCGACACCTGAAAAGTTGGAGCCGACTCCAACCTGTCAGGAACGGATTTTCAAAGTGTCAGAACGGCCTTCCAATGGTAATATTTTCTCACCTAATCTCTAACGGATACTTTTCTTGTGTGGAGGAATCCAAGGACAGAAATAACTGCTAGTTTTTCACCTAATCTTGGATAAAAGAAGAATCTATAAAAGGGGAGTCTGTCCATTTGAAAAACATGACGAAAAAAGAAAAAATAGAGAGAAAACAAATTGAAAAAATCCAAGAAGTCTTGAGCAAGAAATCAAGAGGAAAGTGTTAAAGTTCAAATCCATCAACTCCAGAAAGCTCAAAGAGAAATCCAAGGCATTCAAGTTCAAAATCAGAGGATTTTCCAAAAGAAGAAAAAGAGAGCCAAAAGCCCTATTTTTCCCAACTTCTCATCTGCAACTTTGTGAAGAATCCGAGCTGAGGCCTGATTCAACATCTCAAAGGAGAAGAGGAAAAGAAGAAAAGCTCAAATCAACTCTGCTTCAAACAGGCTTTTCTAACCTTATTTATTTATATTGAATATTTGCTCATTTGAGGAGTTGTTTGTTATTGTAAACTCTATTCTCATTTGTTTTTGCTAGTTCAATCAGGGGGATTGAATTAGTAGAGGTAGTATACCTCGGGTCAAGTTAGATTAGCTTGGGTTTGGGTTTTGTGCTGGTGAGCCTGGAAAACTAGCTGGGTTCGTTGTGATCCCGTGGGAAACAACAAGTTTTGAGTTGTGAGCTTGTAAAACAACTCGGTTGTAATCTAGTAGATTAGTATGGACCCAAGTGGTACTTGGGAGTGGACGTAGGTGTTGGATACACCAAACCACTATAAAATCCTTGTGTTTGCCGTGTTTTGATTCTCTCTCTCTATCTCTTTGTTTGTGGTTAATATTTATCCTGCACTTAATCTTATGTATTCCAAAGCCAATCGTTTTAAAAGGTTAAATTTTTTTTAAGAACCCAATTCACCCCCCCCCCCCCCCCCCCATTTTGGGTTGCCATCTGGGCCAACAAAATAGGTCTTCCACCCTTTGATGGATGAAGGAAAGCTAAGCCTAAGCGTCCAGCCGGGCCTGGGATTCAACATCCACCAGCCCGATTGCTGGCGGAGGTTGTAGAAGGCACGGAAGAGGGAGACTCTGGCTTCTATGCCTTGGAGGTGGCACAGTACCAAGAAGGCATAGATGGTCCAAATGAAGTTCGGGACTAACTGCGTGGGCACTAAAGCATACCTATCAAGGAGGTTGACTATGAACGGGTGGATAGGCAGCCGAAGGCCCGCCTTGAGAGATGCCTCGTACAAGGCACCCCTCCCGGGACGGGAGGATGTTACCCTGTCATCGGGGTTGTGGACAAATAATCGGACATTGGCCGGGATCCTATATTGGGCCCTAAGGTTCGCTAGGTCCTAGTTGGTGATGGTGGAGATGGATCCCTCGAGGGACTCCCCTCTAGCCCTAGGAGGGGGACTCCGACTGCCGGACGACCCCTGATGGGGGCTCGTCCAGCGATCTACTGCTGTGACAAAGGAACTCGATCCTCGGTTGAATCAGAGGAGGACCAGGGGACGGAGGGAGTTGGGGATGGTCGCAACCGGGAAGAAGAGAAGTGGTCTCCAGAAGGAGGGGCGTAGGACCAGGACTCAGGAGAGGAAGCCATGGAAGAGTACAGAGCTGGAAGGGCTGACCTGGAAGGATGGGAAACAATGGAGGCTGGAGAAAGCAGGAGGCTCGGGCAGAGGTAGAAGAAGACCCAGGCACGGGGGGATGGATGAACTTTTGAAGCACAAGGAGCTAGACTAGGGATGATCCTCCGTTTTTCCCCCTCTTCGAAACATCCCATCCGGCTGGACCAGCCATGCGCATGCCTCCCATTGGGAGGGTCATCTCGGCAACCATCTAGTGCGTGATGCACGAGATCCTCAGCCAATGGTAGGACACTGATGACATAGGTCCAATGATAGTGATCACCCTTTTACGAAGTCTGAAAGGGTTTCTCCCATTCCAAGAAGGATCTCCTTCAGATTGGGCGATGGGGGCACGCGAGGCAATGCGTCGCAATACCCCATGCTTTCAGCATTAAAGAGCTGTCACCTCCAGGGATACATGTACCACTTAGCGATAAGCGATGTATGGGGATCAACCATCGGGTAATATGATGCCCCTTCTACTGGGCGGAAAGCGTGCCCACACCATCCTAATGGGCAAGGGGGGCATTTGGTCTGGCTGATTAGGCTCCGTTAGTAATAGGCTAATGGGGAGTTCCCGCAGTCACCTCGGCCCTAACCTCGGCCCCGACCTCGACCTCGGTGCTGACCTCGGCCCCGACCCTGACCTCGGCCACGGCCCCGACCTCAGCCTCGGTGCCGACCTCGGCCCCAACCTCAACCTCGGCCTTGGCCTTGGTGCCGACCTCGGCCTTGGCCCCGACCTCGGCCCCGACCTCGACCTCGGCCTCGGCCCTGACCTCGGTGCCAACCTCGGCCTTGACCTTGACCTCAGCCTTGGCCCCAACCTCGGCCTTGGTGCCCGAGAACCTCACGCAGCCCGGCAGACACCTGCAACTCCCATGTGACCCCCCAATCTTTCGCACCCCTGCGCGTCCATTATCGGTTGCAGTACCTGTCTGACATGGCCATACCCACTAACCACCTGAGACGCTGTATCTGGCAAGGGAACGGTACACCAAGGTACCTCTGACAACCTCAGAGATGGTTGTGGCCTGTCCCCCACTAATCCTGCCATATGTCCCCTAACAACGGTGGCGTCTCCGACCCAACAACTTTTCAGGAGGGGTAAGAGGGATCCTCGGGCAGGTATATAAACCCCTCGCTCATGATGGGAAAAAGACTCAAGTTCTCAAGCTATTTTTCTTCATTAGATCTTTCTTTACTGTTCCCAAGTCGCTTACTTGAGCGTCGAAGGGTCCCTACCGGTAAAACCGGTCTCCGAGGACTTTCTTGTAGAAACTCCGATAAAGAGGAGGCCCTTCGTTACCCTGACATTCGAGGAGCGCGATTTGGCGGCAACAGTATCCATTGGTATTCTAAGGAAGGTTATGTCTATTGGTATTACTTGTAACATCTTTTACCATTTGCCTAGAAATAGATGGCATGAAATTGTATTTAAGAGATACGAACGGATGAAATAAAAGAGAACATATTCCAATACTTTTTTTTCTTAGTCTCTTTGTTATATTGTTACTCTTTAATTATATAACACGTTATCAACATGACTCTCTACCTCATCATTTTACATTTGTTGAAGAAATTTTTATTGAGATAAATATCATTTATATATATACGATTGTCTCTAGTCCTTGATAAATTTAAAATAATTTTTATTCCAATAAAAGGTTGTGTACTAATTTACTTTGTATGCTTTGATAGTATTGTTATAGTCACGTACAACCACTCCTATCTCGGTCAGAAACTTGAAGCGAAACTCTCCTAATGGTCGTTCAACCTCAGGTAACAGAAGAATAGGCAACTTCTGTCCACGACGTGTATCAATCAGATGTGCGGACTTATATCCGCGAGCAGGACCTTGGCCCTTCTTCTTTGATGACATATCTGTAAAATATAATGAACTAAATTAGTGCAAAATAACATAAAGAAATATAGCCAAATAAGATAAGTTTAAAGTAGAGTTATTACATGATGCTTCGACAAATGATCCCTCTGTTAAACAAATATACAAACTAGAATTAATAAATAAGAAGTATAAGAATATATAGTTGTAATAAGTTAAAAAAAAATGAATGCTACTAAATTAATCACTACCGTTCGAACATAAAATTACTATTTTTTCCTTCGTTTTTTTATGTGAAATACTATCCTTTCCTTCTTAGCATGATAAACCCAACAGAATTATGAAGGGGTTCAATCCACGGTTGAGTACTCAATTTAATGGAACAAAATGAGCTTCAGTTTATGTGGTTTTGGTTTCAATTTCAATGTTCATTTGTTTTGCTGAATATTCTAAGAGTCAAGAGAAGTGGATGACCAAAAGTACAGAAAACATATCAAAATAAGTCAAGAAAATGAATAGGGCATCATTTAATAGTATATTGTATGGTACTAATTTAGGACCTTTCGTGAATTTGTTTATTAGATCCACTGAAAATAAATAAATAAATCATGCTCCTACCAGGAAAAGAAAAAAAAATCATGCTTAGGAAACGATGCACCATCTATGAGATACAAGTTTCAGGAAAGCCAAAGTTATGCCAAAAAGTTTACTTCCCAGCATAAAACATGGAGTTGCAAAAAGTCTGGTAAAAGATGCGAGTTCGGTATACGAAAGAAAAGACCATCTGATATAAAGATTTGGTAGGAAATAACCTCACAAGATATACATAATTTGTTCCCCCCATGGTCAGCTCCGGACTAAATTCCTTAACCAGTTTTGGTTTCGAAGTTTCCAGTGGATCTAAAACCATGGTTCGGTGTACCATTACACGATACTAAACTAAAGTTAACAATAAATATTCTAAATCTGAAACATAAAGTACAACTTTTGACCCTTCTAGCTTGCCTTGCGTTTTCAGGGTTTTTTTTTACGGTGTATATATATATATTATTGCTGCTGAAATTTGTCCTTCGACTCAGGTGCGATCGGACTTTAGGATGAGCTCCCTCCTGGACGGACCTGCAAAACAATCCTCACGCGAGAGACGTTGGGGGTGGCCCTCCGCGGAAGACTCTCCGACGCTCAAGTCAGCGGGGATCGGCAATCAACAAACGAGAAGAGAAGGCTCTCGCTGAAGAGTCTCTCCAGGGGTGGCCTTTCGAGAGCTTTGAGCAGAGCGTTAATAGCGGAAAGGGGTGAGCAAAGCAAAGGTAGAAGGAGAGTGGGCCAGTAAGCAAGTGCGCATACCTGAGAAGCCGGAAGACGGTTCTATTTATAGAGGATCACCTGATTCCTTGGGGGGCGTCGTGGGTCCGAAAGCCGTTAGGATTCGAATCCAGTTTGTTATGAGGTCAGTAAGATTCGTATGTTGTTAGTTAGAGGATCGATGGCTGGGAGAGCTGGTTGATGTCTTGAGATTCGGTGACTGTGTAGGCTCTAGGGCTCTAGGACACTCTTGGGTATGATTTTTGTTTGAACTCTCCCGCGCCGGATTCCGCAGAGGTGCTTGAGTGCCCGAGTCTGGCCGAGGAATAAGGATAGCTCGGCTAGCGAGGCACAATGGATAAAATAGCTCGGCTGAGGCCGAGAGATGGGAATGGCTCAGCTGAGGCCGAGAGATGGGAATGGCTCGGCTGAGACCGAGAGATGGGATCCGTGCCTTGGAAATTCTTGGCTCGCTGAGGGGTTAAGGCGCCCCAATCCACTAAGGCTAATTCATCTCTAGCGGGTATTGCACAGCAAGTGAAAGTCAGAGTTGATCCTAACCCTTGCACGATTATTAATGCAACGACGATTTTACTCCTCAATATATATATATATTCTGACCCTTACAATCACTAACAAGACCTCTCTACAAGTTGGAAAGTCTACTTACTATTTTCGCGTTGGAATCGCTGTTAAAAAAAGAAAGAAAAAAAAAGAGTCTCGCACAGTCTCGAAGTAAATAGAGTAACACATTTGGTTGTAGAAATGGTACAGATTGCTTTACCAGAAATATTTTTTTTTTCACATAAAATGCACTTCCATTTCCCAGAAGAAATCATGTAGTTTAATACATATATAATTAAATATCGATCACGGGCCATTGTAGACCTAAAGAAGAGAAACAATATTAACGAGGGATACTAAATACCAGTCGTACAAAGAGTTGGGTATCGTTCTCAAACCCCTAAGAACATATCACTCACGCAAAGATCTGAAAACCATGATAGCTTGGAAGAGAGTAATGTGCTGGGTTTCAGATGGAGATGGGAGGAAGGATGAGTATATTTCTCGAAGAAACCGCACACAGAAAGAGAACTAGAACCTATGTATGATAATAAATGATGGCAGCAGACTGGACTAATTGTCAAGATCAGTGATAGAAGCAGGAAAACAGACATGTGCAGGTTGTATGGTGAACGAAGCTGGACGTGAACAAGGTAATCTGTGAAGGCCACCACAGGTGGGGCTAATGTGCTGTCAAGAGTGTGGAGAAAGCAATATATGATTAGAAAGCAATTTCCTAAAGGATGTTGCCCTTTCAACCGCACCCAGATAAACTCCAGGTCCAAGGTTGGGCGGCAATGGATGAAACATCTTCTGGTTAGGGTAATCCAAATCAACAGCAACATGCCGATTTGTGAGGAAGCTAACTCGTTTATTCCCTGAGCGACTTTTCACAATGGCCCCTAAGGTTTCATATGTCTCTTGGCTTGCCACCTGACCATAACAATAGAGTCGGAACAATTGAGAGCTCGCATTAAAATAAGGAGAGCAAAAGTAAGTAACTTAACATGAGTAGAAGATACTTGATGGTGGAGCTTGCAACTTCAATGAATAATTCAATTGTTATTACCATGGCTATTTTATACACAGTGAAAAAATATTTCATCCTCAGATCAATATTCGGCCAAAAATCTAGAAAACACCAAAACAAGTAACTACACGTCAATAATTAGAAATATTAATCTACATAATAACCAACAAATACTTTATTAATTAACTAATTGAACTTGCCCAAGAGGATTCTCTTCTAAATGGGGCAACTCTAGTTCAAAGAGATAACATGTTTTTTTTTTTTCATGCCTTATGAACAATGTCCAAGCTCCATTCTTGGTAGCTAGCAGCATGCTTGACTCATTTAGGGACTCAGCTGTGGCCTTTGCAAAGCTTCAGTTACAAAGCAGTCAAGAACCTAGGTGCCAATCACAACTTTGGTGGTCTTCTTGTTTGTAGCTTAAAGGTTCTATTAATCAAGAGGCAATCTGCCATGATACATGAAATCAAGGACATAACTGTTGATGGCAGAGATAATTAAGGGAAACTTACTCCTGCAAAGGACATGATTGTTTGGAGGATTCCAGGCCAAATCACCAATCAAGAACAATGCAAAGTAACAGTAGCAGTGGTTAATGCTCAGAGTGCACCATCATGAAACAGTCATACCTACATCTTCACGTAAAGTACAAACTTAAGGTGAACTCTTAGTTGACATCAACGATTTAAACACTGACCCATATCAGCCAGTGTAGGATGTATCATAACAATTCAGAATTGTACTAGATGATGCAGAGGCTGGGTAAACCCCTATATTAACACATGATATGGGTGCTCTGCCAACTCGAACCATGTATCACGCATCAGTATAGTGGAACAGGGGCATACTACACCATAACAACCCATACCAGTGCATTGGTTCGGATACTTCAAAACCATGATAATTCATTTACAGGAATAGCAGGCAATTACCAAGAGCTTTGCAGATAATATTATCCAACTGTTCAATTTCCTAAAGTTATCGTGAACTTGATAGTCTTATTAGCCCCATGGAGGACGCACCTTCCTTAAATGATTAACCTTGACACCAACATGCAGGTCAATGAATCATGCACGGCTGCTTAAGCAGACACTAGTAGATTAATAATGTATCACTATTATCTCATTGGCACCAGGAAATCTACATTTCCTAGATGATTTATCTAAGTATCAACTCTAACTATATTTGCATAAAATTTCATTCTAATAAGTCAAATATTTTATTGATAATGAAAGTGCCTTTGAAACTTGAACAAGTGTTTACCAAGGAAAAAAACAAAAACAAAAACAAAAACCCAAAAACACACTTGAACAATTGCTGGAATGTCTGTTATATCCCACCAGGGAATCAAATCAGATATGTATGGTTAAAAGGGATTCAAATTCTATACCTAAGCATGCTAACAGGTGATTGAATGAATCCATGATCGTAACCTAACTAGTAGAAGAAAATGCAAGAGATCATACATACCATCAAGAAAAAATTATAAAATATCAACATAATGATTATTCTATGCTCTATAAAAATAAACTACTGTAAGCTGCTATACTAATTAAATTATCATTCCTCGTCTGCTATACTAATTTATTTATCATTCCTCTTCAACCTTGAGGTGTATCATACACCACTAATTTAACTGTGAGTGAGGTTTAGTTGCCATAAGGTTTACAAGGTATCTAATGATGAAGTGTGAACACATGCTAGGTAACATACCCAAAGGAAAGGTAAACAAGTGAACATGGTTGAATGCAAAATATATTTTCAGATGATGCTAAATACCATAAGTAAGATTGCAAGTACTAGTAAATCACATAATATGATTGTCCTTCCTCCCTCTCTCTCAATCTCTCAGTCCCTCTCCCTCTCTATATCTGAGATGCCTCTCAGACGGAGACGGAGACTGAGGAAATACCCAGGAGCAGTAAAAATAGATCGAAGGAGATCAATAAAACCAGAACAGGGAAAGGGAGAGCTTACCCAGATTTGTTTTTGCTTCTATGCGGTAGAGTTTTAAAGGCGGCAGGGGAGGGTTCCGGCATTCGAAGGTTCATGGCGGAGAGGAGCTTGCGGGGGTCTCAGATTTGCGGAGGGGAGCTCATGGGGTTTCAGGAAGAAGAGAAGAAAATCGCGGGAGGGTTTAAGGTAAAAGAGAAAAAACAATATGTTTACCCGGGTGTGATCTTATTATGATGATTAATTTTCATCATAATAATTCAACTTATTACGGTGATAATATTTTTTCACCGTAATAGCATAAAAATAAAAAAATATACTCTCACCCTATTATGGCAACATTCAAATGTCGCCGTTACAAATCAATTTCTTACGGCGAAACATAATTTTCGTTGTAATAGCACAAAAATTTTAAAAAATATGCTCTCACCCTATTACGGCGACATTTAGCTATTGCCATTACAAATCAACTTATTATGGTGAAACAATATTTTTCATCGTAATAGCGCAAAAATAAAAAAAAATATACTCTCACCATATTACGGTAACATTTAACTGTCACCGTTACAAATCAACTTATTACGGCCAAATACAATTTTCGTCGTAATAGAACGAAGAAAAAATAAAATAAAATCTGCTCCCTATTACGGTGAAAACTATTTTTTTGCCGTAATAGAACAAAAAATAAAAATAAAATAAAATATGCTCCATATTACGGTGAAATTTATTTTTTACCGTAATAGCGCAAAAAATATATATACTCTCACCCTATTATGGCGACATTTAGATGTCGCCGTTACAAATAATAGCACAAAGAAAAAATAAAAATAAAATCTAATCCCTATTACGGCGAAAACAACGTTTCACCATAATAGAACAAAAAATAAAAATAAAAATAAAAATAAAATTTGCTCCATATTACGATGAAATTTATCTTTTACCGTAATAGCGCAAAAAATAAAAACAAAAATAAAATCTGCTCCCTATTAATATCATGAATTAAAATAATTATTTTTTAAAATAAAACTCTATTTATAATAGTGAAATTAGATTTTGCCATTATAAATATAGATATTATGGCAAAATATATTTTTTGTCGTATTATGTTGAATTAAAATAATTATTTTTTAAAATAAAAACTATATCTATAACGGCGAAATTAGTTTTCGCTGTTATAAGTGAAGATATTACGATGAATACTTTGTTCGACGTATTATGTTGAATTAAAATAATTATTTTTAAAATAAAAACTATATCTATAACGGTGAAATTAGATTTCGCCATTAGAAGTAGAGATATTACGATGAAATATTTTTCATCGTAATATCTTGAATTAAAATAATTTTTTTTAAATAAAAACTCTATCTATAACAGTGAAACTAGATTTTTTTGTTTGAAGTAGAGATATTACGATGAAATATTTTTTATCATAATATCTTGAATTAAAATAATTAGTTTTTTAAATAAAAACTCTATCTATAATGGCGAAATTTGATTTCACCATTAGAAGTAGAGATATTATGATAAATATTTTTTCATCGTACTATCTTGAATCAAAATAATTATTTTTTTAAATAAAAACTCTATCTATAACGGCGACATTAGATTTCGCCGTTATAATAGGAATATTACAATGAAATCTTTTTTCAAAGTAATAAATAGTTATTATGACGAATTTAATTTTTATTTCGTCGTGAACCTATAGCAACGACAATAAGTCATCGTTATAAGTTCGCCACAAATGGTCAACTTTCTCGTAGTGCGTATAGCTGGAGCTGCACCGCGCCTAATGATTGGGGCGCGACACGTGCTCGAGTACATACCAAAAACAAAAAAGATGTTCAAAAACCCTTAGTCGAATCTTATTACATATCCATACCATCTCAAGGTTTTTCTATTTCATTTTTTTTCCTTCAATTCTTTATCCACTCATATAGTATAGTATTATATAATATCTCAATACTTATTGCAACAGTATCGTATTAGTGTATAATATAATATTAAATAATATTTTCATATAAAATATATTAAATGTTATTATTATCATATTATTATATTATAGAATACACTATTGTATTACAAGATAATAGGGATTGAAGGGCAAACTCAACTAATTTCATAAAAAAAATAATTTTTTATCCACTTATTCTCAATTAATATCCAACAACATTATTTTGTCCCATATCCATATCCATGGAGGCAAAGAATATTGTCATATCATATCATATTTTTCAAAAAAAAAAATTATATGCTAATATAGATTTAATATATAACTTTTTTTTATTTGAGAAAACATGATTCAATTTTTGTTTGAAACATTATTTTCTGCATATGCTATGCATGGTAATGGTTCAAGTATTTATTTTTTAATGCTATCTGAATATGTATCAAGTTTTAAAACCTAAAATAAATTGATTAACTTTTTAAAAAAATAAATCCAAACAAATAAACGAACCAATTTATCAAATCTATAACTTAATCGTATCCATACTAGTTATAAAAATGAACTAGATGAAAACTAATTTTTTTATCTAAATATAATCTAAAATTAAAATAAATTTATTTTGTAAAAAATAAAATAAACTAAATAAGTTATGTTTATAATTTTTTCAAATAAAAATATGATATAAGCTATAAGCATTAAAAATAAACAATTTATAATTTTTTTAAAAAAATATTTTTTGAATATTTTGTTTTTAAATTCAAATTTGATTTAGTTTGAATTAAATTTTAAAATCTTAAAAAGTAAAACAAAATCGTATATGATATTTTATGATTCTATTTTTTTCCAAGTTTGTTATCTAAAAAAAATTCTATCTTAAAAATATTAAAAAGATATTTGTGCGACACAAATCAGCCATGGGTAAATATTGAATTTTGGTTTCAGATTTTAAAAGCCACATCACGTCACACCCTATCATGTGTTGTTGAGATGCCACATTACCTCTCACCACGCATTTGATCAAAGCTAGCAGTAGAAGCTAGTAGTTTGAAAATTTTAAAATATCAAAAGTGCGCCCTAGGACCACATTAGTATAGCACACTTTATCGCATACCCCTAACAAACGCATTATCCATCATGAAAAAGTTTTTGATTTATCCATGCACGGGCCATGCCAAAAAAATCCGCTCATAAGTTTCGCACTGCAAGCGCATAGGTTCACGTACAAATGAATCATCATATTTGACATAGATCATTCTACACCGAAGCAATATACAAAGACTTTTTCTACCCATCTCAAATGTTGCCGATTGCTATGCTCACCTGAGCCCTCAAGGTTGAAGACCTTCATCGTTCCATTGGGCTGGCTCATGATACGATGCAATTAAATCTGAGTGCATAAAAATTATTAAATAAAATTTAATTAATTACTAAAATTAATAGAATGTCTAGGAATTAAAAGAATAAAAATAATGATCTTGACCTCAAGTTCAACACCAGGAGAAAAAAATATTCATGGCCATTATTTCATCTTGAACATTGAGTTAAACAAAGATTTTGTGTATCTTAAAAATATTAAAATTTTTGCATTTTATTTTAAAGTTATGTGAAGATCATTAAAAATTCTTTATAAATCTTTTAAAATTTTATAAAATTCATGTTTTTAGGTTAGTTTCGTGTTTCTTTAAAAAAATATTTTGATTTTGAAAATAAGAATTGTGGTGGACTACAATTTAAAATGCCTCTTGGTTTCATAAACAAAGATGACCAGATCAACGCAAAATGCCGGGTGGAGACAAGAGGTGCGAGAGAAGAAGATAATTTTAGAAAAGAAAAAAAATGTTTACAATCATAAACTAGGCCTTGTTAACCAGTAAGTTATGTTTTGTTGGCGTTTGATGCATCGCCAGACAATAGTAATACGGATTGCCTATAAGATGAATTATCACTTGATAGATTATCAGTAATATTGATTACTATTTAGTATACATAAATAATATATTACAGTAATATTGATTCATATATTTGATACAATAAATAGATCATATTAAAATTTTAAAATACTCCTAAATCAAGAAGTCTCACATGACGATTGCATTCCGTTCTTAATTCATCCAAATAAGAGGCCTAACTAAAACCCCGCTCCATAACCACAATAAAAAACTTTATTTAATTTAAAAGTATGGATTCAGAAAATAAATAGATAGAAAAGTCTACCCACTAGGATTAAAAAAAAATTGCAACTAGAGGAAAATTTCATCACAGCATCACAAGTTCCACAACACTAAAACCTTGTAAGATTGAAGAGATGCCCAGATGGGATTCGCCCTACGAGTCAAAATCAATTATAAAAATAAAACTTTGGTGCAAAAATTTACCAATTGGATCAGACAATGGGCCCTGATGTTGCTGATCATGCCACGTCAAGGCTGACAAACAAAGTAATTGATGAAGATGAGGACTAAGTGGATAAGACCCAAGCCGATTCCAGAGTTGGTCTCCGGCCTCGACTCTAGAGTTGGCCTCCAAGATTGATTTCAGAGCCAAGGTCCAGCCCCGATTCCAGAGTCGGCCTCCAGCTTCGACCCCAGAGTCGGCCTCCAAGACCCAGACCGACTCCAAAGTCGGCCTTCGGCCCCGACTCTAGAATCGGCCTCCTGCCTTGGCTCCAGAGTTGGTCTCCACCACCGGCCCCAGAGTCAGGTCCAGCCCGGTACTCTTGGCCCCACATGGCCCTTCTGATACCTGCAACCACCACATGGTCCTCCTGACACCTGCAACCATCACATGACCCACCTACCATTTGCAATTGCATGTGGCCCCCATGGTCACTGCCAGTTGCGGCGCACACCCGATAAGACCAGGCCTATCTGCCAACTATGGTGATACACCAAGGAGGAGAGAAACAATAGTACGCCCCTGACCAGCTCAGAGGTAGTTGCGACCTATCCCTATTGACCTTGTCGTCGGTCCTCCACCAGACAATGACATCTCGGATTCAATAACCTTCCAAAAAGCGGTAAGAGGGACCTCCGAACAGGTATGAGCCTTCACTCATAATGAGAGAAGGGATCTAAACTCTAAGTGATTCGACTAAGTCTTTTAGTCCACTATTACTATTCTCAAGTCACTCACTTGAGCATCGGATGGTCCCCACTGGAGCCCCCGAGGACTTTCTTGCAGGATTCCCACTTGAGGAGGAGACGTTAGGAGATTCCTAGACCTATGCTCACCGTCCTCTCGATCCTCTTCGCTACCAGGTGTTCGAGGAGCATGATTTGGCGGCAATAGATTGGCGCGCCAGGTAGGGGAGAGACGAGGAGATAGAAAGCTTCGAAATAGCTAGTTGCAGACCTCCACTCTCCTTAGAAAACAAAAAGATGATGGTGACGCGTGCTCAGGAGATTTCCACCAGCCATGCTAGGGGGCATCACCAAGGGGCTGGGCAGCAGGAGGCTAACCTTCCTGCTCCTCCTTCACCGCCACCTCAGGACGATCGAATCGCCGCCCTCACTCTATAAGTCCAATCACTTATGGCAGCAGTCCAGGAGCTACAACAACAGCTGGCGGCCGCGCAGCAGTAGCCCGCGGCTGTGCGGCAGCACCCAAGGCCGCCCTCACATGGTGAGGGGGTAGCACAACCCAGTCATCAATCCACTCGTGGGAGATCCCTTTAGAGGGAAGCTCACTGCCGTCATGCCTTGCCCAGGCATCATCATCGGGAGGCCTCTAAGAGGCCTTGGTCTTCCTTCCGTCATGCTAGTGATTCCCCTAAGCGGCGACACAGGAAGGAGACTGAGCGGGATATCATCATCGGCGCCACCCTTTTCCATCTTTGGAATCTTCTAAGGAGGGGTCCTTCGATGGTCGGATCGCTCGCCGGGCCAAGCGACGACTGGACGAGTACAACTAGCAGCTGAAGGAGCTCAGCCGCAGGATTACTAATCAGTCGGAGTTGGAATATGACAGCCACCCTCTGCTGTTTCGCCGTATCATATAGGAGCCGATCTGTTGACCTATTTATTGATTTGATGATTAATAAAGGAATTGAGTATTTATTTGATTACTAATGGATTTGAGAAGTGTTTCAGGAGTTAAAATTATTTGATCAATTTAAATGAGTTAAGAAACGTGTTTTGAATCCATTGCAAAACTTCAATTTCAAAGTTTCAGAACCTGGAGTCGACACTTAGAATTCCTGGAGCCGACCCCATGACCATTCAAATTTTATTCTGATTTTGATACGGTCTGAAGCCGACACTCAGAGTTTCGGAGTCGACACTTACAGTGTCTGGAGCCAACTCCGATGCGGGAACAGAACGTTAATTTTTTGAGCATCCTGGAGCTGACACCTACAGTATTCGGGAGCCGACACCTGGCGATGCGAGCCGACACTTACTTTTTTGGAGCCGACTCCTCAACGAACTCGGAAATTTCTATTTTTGGAAAAACGACCTGGAGCCGACACCTGAAAAGTTAGAGCCAACTCCAACCTCACTGGAACAAAAATTTAAATTGCTAGATCAGCTCTAACGGTAATATTTCCTTTTTACCTAATTTCTAACGGATATATTTTGTCTACAGGTACACTCCAACGGCTAGTTTCATCCCAAAAATGGATTGAAGAAAATCTATAAAAAGGGGAAAACACCCGTTTGAAAAGTGACGACGGAAAAATAGAGAAAAATTTTAAATCAAAAATCTGAGAAAGCCTGAGCCTGAATCTTAAGAGAAAAGCCTTCAAACTCAAATCCTTCCACTCCAAAAAGCTCAAAGAGGAATCCAAGGCGCCCAAATCAAAATCAGTGGATTTCCCAAATTGAAGAAAAAGCTCTGTTTCTTCCATTTCCAATCTTCTCAACTGCAACGACTATGAGGGATTAAAGCTGAGGCTTGATTCATCATTCCAAGGGAGAAGAGGAAAAGAAGAAAAGAAGAAAAGCTCAAATTCAATCATCTCCAATCAGGCTTTTCTAAACTTGTTTACTTTATTTTGAATATTTGCTCAACTAAGGAGCTGTGAATCATTGTAAAACATTCTTATATTTGTTTGTGCTAGTTCTATTAAGGGGATTAAACTAGTGGAGGTTTGTTAACCTCGGCTCCACCCTTCTCACTTCGCCTACTCCCTTGACAAGAAGCCCTCTAGCTCCTATGCCGAGTTGCTGAGCCATGCACAGAAATACATCCATGCCGACGAGGTAGACTCTTCTCAAAGGAGGTTAATAGAGGACCCAGCATGAAACAGGCCCGTCCGGAGCCCAGTAGGGCTCGTCCCAGGAGGCCTGAGCCTCCCCGCCGACTGGAGAACCAACCCTGGGCTCTTCACCCCAAGGAAGAGCACTTTACTCCTCTACTCGCCCCGATATCCTACATTCTAATGGAGATCGAGGGCGAGTCCTACCTCCGACGTCCAGTCCCTATGTGGCTGAGGGGCCCTCACGATAAGAACCTCTACTGTCGCTTCCACTGAGACCATGGCCATGACACAGAGGATTGCTGGCAGTTAAAGAAGGTGATCGAAGAGCTCATCCAGCAGGGCCACCTAAAAAAATTCATCCAGAGGGGGAACTCGGCCGCACCAGGCCCATCGGCACCTCCTGCCATTCAAGTCGACAATGCCCCAACCGAGAAGACGGTGGCCATGATTTTATGGAGGGCAGATGGCACTTCCAAGAGGCCATGAGAGAATGAGGGAGTAGACTCTGTAATCCCCTTCTCTGAAAGGGACCTAGAGGGGGTAGACTAAAGGTGGGCACTGGGTCGTGCCTGGCATGGCATGGCCCAGGCCCATCGTGCCTTTAAAATTACCGTGCTATGCCTGGCACGGCCCAGTAACAAACGGGCCATGCCAGGCACGGTACGGTAAAAAAATTCAGGCCTAGCACGGCCCACCAGGGTCGTGCCTGGGCACGGCTGGTGCCTAGGCATAACGTGTCTAGGCATGCACGGCAGGGCCGTGCCAGGCCCGACCATAACGGCTATATAGCCATTGAGGGAGGGGTTTAGACCCTTTTACCCAGCTATATAGCCATTTAGGGAGGGGTTTAGACCCTTTTACCCCTCCCAACAGCCATATAACGGCTATATCAAAGGGTATTTTGGATAAAAAATTTGGGACTTTTATAAATAGCCCATTTCTCCCTCATTCTTACCACACCAAACCAACTCTTCTCTATTACTACTATTTCTCTCTTCTAGCAAGTGCTCTAGTAGATTAGCAATTTAATTTTTAGTTTACAATTATTCTTGCAAGTGGCAAGTGCTCAAGCAAGTAGTCAAGTGCTACAAGATCACTTCTTATTGAGAGGCGAGAGCGCAAGAGGAAGCTCACAAATCTCGGCTCCACGCCTCCATCTCTGATCTTTTCTTAATTCCTTTTTGTGGGTTAATTTTTATTTTTTTATATTTATTAATTAAAAATTTTAGATATGACATCTTTAACAAAAGTAATTTTAGCATGCACCCTTTTTCTGAGGGTGAGGAAACTAATCCCCAAGGAAAACTAATTTTAGCCAGTGTCAGTGAATGTCAAACCTCTTCTCGTAAGAGGACTAGTAATGTTTGGAATGATTTTGATAGAATTATGGTTAATGGAGTCTATAAAGCAAAATGTAAAAATGTGCAAAACTTTACAATTGTTCTAGTACTGGGGGAAGGACATTTAAAAAGACATCAAGAGACTCATAGGATGCATGATTCCCGTCACTTGTAGGTAATTTTGCATATAACCACAAAAATCAGAGGTAAGATGGATAGTTCAAGATGAATTACCTTTAGTTTATCTGAATCTTATAATTTTGAAAGATATGTTCAATTAGGCCTACAACCTACTTATAGAAAACTAGTAGCCATACCTTTAAGAGTGGCTATGACAAACTTTTTAGCAATGAAACAAAGTTTAACTGAAAGCCTCTCAAATTTAAATGCTAGAATTTCTTTAACTTCTGATATTTGGTCGGCATCTGTAGGTAGTAATTGTTTTATTTCTATTACTGCTCATTATGTTGATAATGTTGGCAACTAAATAAACACTTTTTGTATTTTTGATTTTCCGCATTCGGGACAATAAATTTCAAATATTATTTATCAAACCGTATGCTCATATAATATTAATAATAAAATAATGTTAATTACTTTTGATAATGCATCTAATAATAATTCTGCTGTTGTATTATTAAATGACTCTTTGCATCCCATTTATATGGATAATTATTTCATATTAGGTGTGCATGCCATATATTAAATCTTTCTGCTCAATTTGGCATGAACATAATTTAAGAGGTTATTTCAAAAATTAGAAATGCAATTTCTTTTATTCATGCTTCAAGATCAAGACTTCAAGAATTTAAACAATTATGTGTAGATCATGGTAAACGTCTTAAAAAATTTAAACTTGATGTAATAACTCGTTGGAATAGTACTTATACCATGATACATGATGCATATCCATATAAGAACTTATTAAGTGCTTATATTAATGAGCATGGATTAGGATTTACATTGAGTGAAACTGATTGGCATCAAGATAAAATTTTAGAAGATTTTTTGATTACTTTTTATGATGCTACAAATGTTTTTTCAGATATTTATTATCCAACTTCTTATTCATTTTTACAAAAAGCATATGTAATTAGTAAAAAATTTAAAGAATATAGATATTATGAAGTTTTAATACCTATTATACGTAATATGGAAACTAAATGGAATGAATATTGGAATAGGATATGTCCATTGCATAACTTAGCTATTGTTTTTGATCCTAGAGTTAAATTAAATGGTGTAATTTTTTTAATTGATCAATATTATGAAAACATGAATCAAAATCCTGAACTTGCTAAAGATGAGGTAACATGACTTCTTAATGATATTTATGGTTTATATAATGATAAATTTATGGATCTAGAATACCTACTCAAAGCTCTGCTTCTTCTTCTAGATCACATTCATCATCTATTTTTTCATTCATTAGAAGACACACGTATGCTTCATCTTCTTCATCTTTAAGTAATGAATTAGAATTTTATTTACAAACGATCTTCATTCTGCATATGATAAAGATCAAATAGAAAGTCTAGATGTATTAGCTTGATAGAAGAGTGTTAGAAATCAATATCTTGTTATGTCTACCATTACACGAGATATTTTAGCT
>UESW01004906.1:380500-506870 GCA_900491605.1 Calamus simplicifolius
CTGGAAGTCTTCGGGCTAAAGCAGATGGAAGATTTAAGATAATTGACCTTCTGACCCGAGGCCTGACAATACCGCTGCAGAATAGAATCAACAGAAACCGCATTTTCAATAGAGGCCTGACCCAGGATAATGCAGTCATCAGCAACATGAGATGAGAGACAGAAGGACCGCCAACCCCATCCATAAAAGGGACAATCGCCCGATCACGTTGAGCCTGATAAAAAGCTCGGGAAAGATCGTCCGCGGCCAAAATGAACAACAAGGGGGATAGAGGGCAGCCCTGACGTAACCCTACCGAAGACTGGAAAAACTCAGTCAAACCCCCGTTAATAACCAAAGCAAAGGAAGGCCTCTGAATACAAGCCATAATCCACTCAATAAGCACCCCGTCAAAACCAAACTCCTGAAGAGAGCTTTGAAGAAAAGCCCAACTCAGTTATCGTAAGCTCTCTCCATGTCAAGTTTGACAGCCATAAGACACCGTCTAGCTAGGGCTCTCTGCAGATCATGCATAAACTCCTGAGTAATAAGGATATTATCCGAGATAGAATGCCCTCTGATAAAAGCCCCCTGTTCAGCAGAAATAATACGGGGAATCACCTCGCAGAGACGGCTAGCAGAAGGCGGGCACAGACCTTATATAAAGTAGTGCATAAGCTGATTGGCCTGAAGTGCTGAGGAATAGAAGCATTAGTGCACTTAGGCACTAAAGTGATAAGAGTCCTGTTCCAATCCTTAGGAATGAGTTTAGATTGGAAAACAAGCTGGACCGCCATAACAACCTCCTGCCCCACTATATCCCAATAGTGACGGAAAAAGAATGGAGGGAAACCATCAGGCCCCGGAGCCTTATCCGGACCAAGATCCCAAAGAGCTCGACGAATCTCCTCCACAAAATAGGCTTGACCAGCATAGCATTCTCCTCAGAGGAAACTTTCCTGGAATTATCAACCTGAATAACCGGAGCACCCACAGCAGTGGTCTCAGTCCACCTAGTACGGAAGAAATGGAGAAGTTGGGACCGAATAGATTGTATATCATCCAGGGAATGTCCCTCTTCATCGACCAACCTCTGAATCTTGTTAGCAGCCCTCCGACGGAGTGTGACCTGGTGAAAAAATCTGGTATTGCGGTCCCCTTCACAGATTCACTGAATCCTGGATCTCTGCCTCCAAAACACCTCCTGCTGCCGAAGAAGGGAATGGTGATGAGCAAGATTCTCTCGCAGAAGGGAGAGATCAGAGTCCAAAAGAAGTCCGTCGTGGTCCTCCTTAGCCTGAAGAGCACTGATAGTGGCTTCGACCTGCTCTACTTGTCTAACCAGATCCCCAACCTTCTGTTTATTCCATCTAGACAATCTACGACTGGTCAACAAAAGACGACGAGATAGCCTATAAACAATATTACCTCTCATAGGTAGGTGCCAAATATGAGAAATGATTGTGCGAGCTGCCGAATGGAATGTCCAAAGCTGATCAAGCTTATTTTTTAAAATAAGCTTCAGTTAATTTCAATCAATAGAGAGTTCCTTATGCAATCCTTCTTTTAAGAGCAGAGGAGCCTCGTCCAGCTCATGTACTCTGCAGGTCAGTTGGGTTTAACCTAATAATGGTCTTAGCTCTTGGATTCTGGGGCTGATATCTGGGCTCATCTGCAGGTCAGTTGGGTTTAATCTCATAATAGTCTTTCCGATCAGCTTCGAGTTGATCTCTAGACCTGACTTGATGAAAAATTAAGGTTTGCATTATGTTTGTCAATGTGTCCACCTTCTGAGTCAAATTTTAAATTTGTTCTTGCGTACTAGATCAGAGAGTGATTATGATGCAGAGCTGGCGTGTGCTCTTGTGGAGTCTTGGGAGCCCATCGAATCTTGACTTACTCCTCCTTAGATTGAGCTTGCACCTTTAGTCCTTCTTTTGAGCGTTATAGCTGGATACTTTCTATCGATGATAACAATATATTAATGAACTTTTTTTTCTAGTTTTCACACAAATAAATAAAGTTTCTTCCTTTTCACATGATAGAACATCTTCTCAATTATTTATTCAACTTTTTTGCTAGTCTTTTTATGGTCAAAAAGAGGAGTGTTAGGGATCCTAAATTTTTTTTATGAGAAAATTTTTGACGCTTAAGTCAATAATAAGAGGATAAAGAGGAAACTCTAGAGCTTTAAGTAGTGTTTGAAATAGAAAATAAGAAGAGATATTTAAAAAATATTTTTTTTTATTTTTAAAAATCATAACTATAAAGAATAGTTGAGAATAAAGTTAATTAGAGGGATAATCCATGGTTAACCATGGATTATCTCCTCAATTTATTTTTTAGAAAATGCAGGAATAGCTGGTTATCCCTTCAAATAAGAGTAAAAAAAAAGTTATCTATGGATTTATTTTTTTACATTTGATATGATTAATGGGATAGCCAAGGGATATCTATAGGGATAGCCAGAGGATAAACTCTATCCCGTACACTTATCCATGAATAATATTTTTTCTATCAAATATTACCTTAGATAAGATGCCAGAATTTAAGAAAAAAAAAAAGCTACATTTCATTTTGAGTCAAACTGGTTCTTACTAAATTCTAATATTGGAGGAAATTAATTCGGATGAGAATTAGTTGGCTAATTTATATAGAATTAATTTTAATTATATTTATCATATATATATATTGTTGAGGAGTAAAATTGCTGCTGCATTAATAATCGTGCAAGGGGTTAGGATCAACCCTGACTCCCACTTGCTGTGCAATACCCGCTAGAGATGAATCAGCCTCAGTGGACCGGGGCACCTTAGCCCCTCAGCGAGCCAAGGACTCCCAAGGCGCGGGTCACATCTCTCGGCCTCGGTCGAGCTATTCCTATCTCTCAGCCCCAGTCGAGCCATTCCTATCCTTATGCCCCGGTCAGACTCGGGCACTCAAGCACCTCTGCGGAATCCGATACGGGAGAGTTCAAACAAAAATCATACCCGATAGTGGCCTAAAGCCCTGGAGCCTACACCATCTCTGAATCCCAAGACATCGACTATCTCTCCTAGCCGTCGATCCTCTAACTAATAAGATACAAACTTACTGACCTCATAACAAACTGGTTTAGAATCCTAACGGCTTTCGGACCCACGACGCCCCCAAGGAATCAGATGATCCTCTATAAATAGAACCATCTCCTGGTTTCTCAGGTATGCGCACTTACTTACTGGCTTACTCTCCTTCTATCTCTGCTCACCCCTTTCCACCATTAACGCTATGCTCAGAGCTCTCGAGAGGCCACCCCTGGAGAGACTCTTCAGCGAGAGCCTTCTTCTCACATTTGTTGATTGCCAATCCCCGCTGACTTGAGCATCGGAGGGTCTTCGGCGGAGGACCACCCCCAATGCCTCTCGCATGAGGACTATTTTGCAGGTTCGCCCAGGAGGGAGACCGATCGTGCCCGAGTCGAGGACATATTTCAGCAGCAACAAATTGGCGCTAAAGGAATGGTCCTCAAGTCCCATAAACTTGTGATCCAGGAGACAAGGATCTCGATCTGAAAGAGAACCTCTCCCATGGCCAGTCGAAGAAAGGCTACCTCCGAAGCCCGGGATCAGGTCGCCTCCCAAAGACCTGATCCGGTGAGCAGCATAGCGCCACCACCACCACCAGTTGAAACCCCATCGCCACCGGCGGCCCCAGTGACCCAGGACCAGTTTGCCTCGCTGGTCCAGCAGACCCAAGCTTTGGCCAATCTGATCCAGGGGCGCTTTGAAGCTCCCCGTGCAGCTGCCCCTACTCCGCACCTTTCTGAGGAGAATGTGGCCCCCGCTCATCCAGCGGTCTTTTCTTCTGGCCCACATGGGGTTGCAGACCCCCCTCGTCGCCCTAAGGAAGCTGAGCCAGCTCCCCAAAGGGTCTACGGCAACCTCGATCTGGTGGAAGAGATCAGAGAGAAAGCTCGAATTAGAGTAGCTGCATACCAGCAAAGAGTGGCTCGTTATCACGCCTCCAAAGTCAAAGGAAAATCCTTCTTACCCGATGATCTTGTCCTCCGAAAAGCATCTATCTCCAAACCACTAAAATAAGGAAAGCTGTCTCTGAACTGGGAAGGCCCCTATCAAGTGGCGGAAGTCATCGGACCTGGCACCTACAAGCTCCAGGATCTGAGCGGAAATCTATTCCACGGATGTGGAATTCGGACAATCTTCGTATATACCACCAGTAGGGTATGCTTTCTATAGACTCGCCCTATTTACAACATTGGCATCATGTCTCTTTATTCACGGCTCGATCGCTGCAATCATTTTTTTCGAAAAGTCACAATGAAAAATGGATGTTACTTACCCATTCTCGGTATGACCGAGCTATCTCCTTGAGTAGCAATATCTCCGCACCATAACTATGCCGAGTCCCATCCAACAAAGACTCGGTATGGTCAAGCACCTTCAGTATGGCTGGGGGCCAAGTGATCTCCAAAAACTTCGTCCAGACTCGGGCAGCTTACAAGCCCTGACCGAACCAAAGAGCAAAAAGTTCATTCGGATTCGGGCAGCTCACAAGCCCTAGCCGGACCAAATGATAAAGAAAAGTTTATCCAGATTCGGGCAGCTCACAAGCCCCGACCGGACCCAATGATAAAGAAAAGTTCATCCAGATTCGGGCAGCTTACAAGCCCCGACCGGACCAAGTGGCAAAGAAAAGTTCATCCGGATTTGGGCAGCTCACAAGCCCCAGCCGGACCAAATGATAAAGAAAAGTTCATCTGGATTCGGGCAGCTTACAAGCCCCGGCCGAACCAAATGGTAAAGAAAACATCATCTGGATTCGGGCAGCTCACAAGTCCCGGTCGGACCAAATGATAAAGAAAAGTTCATCCGGATTTGGGCAGCTCACAAGCCCCGGCCGGACCAAATGATAAAGAAAAGTTCATTCGGATTCAGGCAGCTTACAAGCCCCGGCCGGACCAAGTGGCAAAAAAAAGTTCATCCGGATTCGGGTAGCTCACAAGCTCCGGCCGAACCAAATGATAAAGAAAAGTTCATCCAGATTCGGGCAGCTTACAAGCCCCGACCGGACCAAATGGTAAAGAAAACTTGACCGGATTCGGGCAGCTTACAAGCCATGACCAGACCAAATGGTAAAGAAAACTTTGACCGAATTCAGGCAGCTTACAAGCCCTGGCCGGACCAAATGATAAAGAAAACTTCGACCGGATCCGGGCAGCTTACAAGCCCCGACCGAACCAAATGTTAAAGAAAACTCCGACCGGATTTGGGCAGCTTACAAGCCCCGGCCGGACCAAATGTTAAAGAAAACTCCGACCGAATTTGGGCAACTTACAAGCCCCGGCCGGACCAAATGTTAAAGAAAACTCCAACCAGATTCGGGCAGCTTACAAGCCTCGGCCGGACCAAATGATAAAGAAAACTTCGACCAGATTCGGGCAGCTTACAAGCCCCGGCCGGGTCAAACGGCACAGAAGCCTCGGCTAGAGCCGGTGCTCATCTCTTACCAAAATCCTCGGCCAAACCGAGTGATATCTCTATACCTTGGCAGGGCCAAGTAAAACACCGAAAAGCCTCGGCAACAACCGAGTGATATTCTTAAACCTCGGCAACAACCGAGTGATATTCTTAAACCTCGGCAACAACCGAGTGATATTCTGAAGCCTCGACTACAACTGGGTGATGTATTATCTGAAACCTCGATCAAATCAAATGACGTACTCATAAAACGTTATCTGAAGCTCCAGCCTAGACGAGTAATCTCTCAAACACTCTGACGCAACTAAGACGTCCTATTATACTTCGGCAAAAACAAGCAACCTTCTTCTGCTCAATAGTTGAGACACGTGAGCTGTCTCTTTCTGAAGAAATACCTACTTCGTTCTACAAACGAGATCATGCTCACCACGTGGGTTCACAAGACCGCCCAGGTCTACCTCTGACCCAAGCAGGGATAAACGCTTTCCTCCACTGAGGACCGAACATTGGTCTTAGCAAAAATAGGGTAGCAAGAACGCTGCCGAGATATGCTATGACACAAAAACATAATATGGGAGTAGTAACTCTCAAGCACAATCACATCGAAAAAGAAGCAGGTGCTAAAAGAAGAAAGAATAAAAGCTTCTTTATTTCTTCATCAATGAAAAGAGTTACAACCTCTGAAGAGGCGTTACAAGTGCATCATGGCACAGGAAATAAAAACAAGTAAATAGCTTGGCCAGACTACTTCAGTCAGCTTTAGTTAATAATGATGTTTCGGCATCTGACCCGAGTAGTCAGACAATCCAGTCAGCTCACCCTGAACCACTAGTTAGGGTCAGGCTGGCCTCCCACGGGTCCTTCGGATGAGCAAAGAGATCCAAGAACAGAAGGAAGACCCGTGGATGCTGATGCTGAGGATGCGTCTCCCCCAAGTGGGATGCTGGCCTGCTGGACGATGCCCGACCGTGAAAGACAGGGGACCAGTAGACCGACACTGCTCTCAACTCCCTCTTCACAGGCAAAAGATCCCCAAGCCGGATGAGCTAAGGGGTCCAGCCCAAGGGAGAAGGAAAAGTCCGTCCTTACCATGGGGATATGCATGTTTAGCATCTCCGACGGTCCCCATGGCAAGTGGCAAAGGACACACAGAGAGCGCATAAGTGCGCTCTCCATATGGTCTCTGCGGACCTCCCGTGCGCTCTCCATATGATCTCCAAAACTCCTCTCTTGAGGACAGACTGCTCTTTAGCAGCTCCTTCATCACCCCAGCTATCTGGGGGAAGTCGACTTGCGAAAGGAGAACTCAGTCTCTCCACTCTCAACCTCAGATACACAGAAATCATGAGAATTTTCACAGGAGAACAAAGTCCTGAGAGATAGCCTAACACGATCCGTTCTCCCCAATATATAGGCAAATAAGCCCCTAAAATTTTAAACAGCATACCTCGTTGTCACGTGGGAGGGCAGAGGAAAAGAATTACTTCCCAGAGCGCGCCAAACGCGTTTCCCAAGCCGTGACGAAAGACAAGAGATCTTCCCCTTATTTTGAATCAAAAACCTTAAATGCATGAGATCGGCTGCAGGTTGTTGGGATACAGGTCGGCTGGGGAAATCTCCTCCGAAAACGATGCCGATCAATGGCGATCGATTGCTTGCCATGTACGCTAAAAGACCTGCGTTGGAAAAGACCAACGGAGTAAATGCCCCTGATAAGGGCAAATACTCTCCAACAAAGCCACTTCACGTACCTCGGTTGAAAACATACCCATTTCTCCACTTCGGGCAAGCCGAACCATCTAACCTCGGCTCTAATTAGGATACCCATGCGATTCTCGACCATTTCCAATCGAGCTATCCAATACTTCGGCGGGGCAAACTCCCTTACCCGCTCCGGGCGAGACCGGAACTATGTCCCTCGGTAGCATTGGACCATTTTATGCCTTGGCCGGACATCCCATTCTTTACTTCGAATAAATTGGGTAATCCTTATATCTCGGCCTCGACCGAAACACTTATTCTAGCCCGAACTCAACCGATCTAAGAGCGCGAATGAGTTATAATTCGTTCGCAATCGGAAGAAAACTTAAGGTAAAAGATCAGCTAGGAAGGCAAACAAATAGAGGTGAAAAACCCGTTCATCAGAAATTTCAGTCAGGCCACAAGTCTAAAAGCAAAATACACAAATGACCCTTAAGGATCAGAGGCTGGATCAGTCCCAGCAGTATCCTTAGCAACACTCGGGGAGGCTTGGCTCGTTTTGCCCACTTCAAAAGTCGTCTTTCCTTCGACGGCAAAACTTGGAGTATCCTTCGGGAGCTGCGGCATCGCTAGAGCCCAAAATTGCGTCAAGATCGACGTCTGAGATATTTTCGTACTCGACTTCTTTAGCCCCCGGGGTATAGGCCTTAAAGGGTTCAACATCCAAAAAGGAGAGGTCCCATTCCGGATGCTCCCGAGATATTCTGGTTCGGACCTCCTCTGCGCCAACCTGAAAAGCCTCGGCGCAAGTCGCATCTTGTTCGCCCCGAAGTATGGCGAGATGCCTTTCAGCCTCAGCAACTTGGCTCCGGAGTGAGACGATTTGCTCCTCAGTCTCGGCAACCCGCCCTTCGAGCTCTGAGCTCCTTTGTCGACTCGACGACAGTTCCCCTTGCAGGGTCTCTAATTGGCTTCGGCCCTCCAATTTCGCCTTCTCCATCTGCAAAACACAGGGTTAGCTGATGCAACAATGAGCCGATAGGAAGATTAAAAAGACGATATCGTACCTCTTCCTCCTGCCGAGCTAATCTCCTGGTTAATTCCTCGACCTCGCCGAAGGCCCTCAGCTTATCGGCCTTAACCGGCTTGATCCTGTCCTTGAGGTCATTGATCCTCGACTGCTACTGTTGGCTTCTTCCCTGGACTGGGAGAGCTCATTGTCAAGCTTGGCCATTTTCTCCTGATCCCATCTGATCCTGTCATCCCTGGCAACAATGCAATGATTTAGCTGCCGGACCTTCTCCTCTGACTCGCCAAGCATTCTATTCAGGCGATTCTTCTTGGCACCTTCTCTCCCTAGTTTGTCTCGACTTTCGTCGAGATGCTTCCTAGTAATTTCCATTTCTTGAGCATGTCTGGATGTGACCTGTGATAACTCTGAGCATGCTTCGTCGTACCTCGCCCGAAGCCCACGAAGTTCCTTAACTTCGAGCCATAACCTAGATACATCGTCGAGGGCGGCCTGGTGCAATCCCCTCGCGCTCGCCAGGTTCTTATTAGCAGTGTCCAGAAGTCGCTCAAATTTATCAGATGCCTCTACTCACAATCGAAGCTTAGTACTGACTCTCCTAGCCTGAACGCTGGCCCCTGTCGCTAGGCTTAAGCGCCAGCACAATGCCCTAGTGATCAGAGCGCTCTGCGAAACAAAACTCAAATAAGAATAAGAAAGCGCGATCAAATTAATCAGAAAGAGCCCACTACTCTGGAATAGCAACTCACCCAGGAGGTGTAAGACATGGCTAGCTCCATGAGGGTGGAATTGTTGATCTCATGAAGGAGATGAATATCCTTCGCTACGTTACCGAACGTGGTGTCGATAAGATCCAAGTCTGCAAACTCGTTCATCAAGGGACCCACGCTCGGATACAGTGCCAACTTCATCAGAGCAGAGAACGCCTCCTCGATAGCCAGGTCTGAACTATCAGGCTGCCCATCTGAGGGATCAGTCTAGGCAACCTCAGACTGA
Source organism: Calamus simplicifolius (assembly GCA_900491605.1). NCBI lineage: Eukaryota > Viridiplantae > Streptophyta > Magnoliopsida > Arecales > Arecaceae > Calamus > Calamus simplicifolius. Next base: position 389,684 of record UESW01004906.1, read on the forward strand.
GAAGCCTTCAATCTACTGGCCTCCTTTAGCAAAAGCCTAGCCTGCGATTCCTCGGATAGCGCGGCCAGCCCAGGCATCAATGTTCCCGAGGCTCCAGTGGGAGAAGCTTCGGCTGGTAGGTCATCATCATGTCCTCTTTCCTCATCCGAAGGACCTTCCTCAATCACCAGCGCCTACTCCTCCCCCTCGAGCTCCACCGAAGCCTCGATCTGTTTACCAGCTCCTCTGACCTCCTCAGGAGGAAGCTCTCCAGCAAGAAACTCCTCCCAAGCTTCCATTACAATTGGCCCAACGTCACCGCCCTCTAATCCCTTCGAGGGAGGCCCTTCAACGATAGGCTTACCCTGAACTTCCGATGGAGCCTCGTCCGGGCTATCCACTATCTCCACCACCAAGGATAAGGGATCTCAGCCACCCTCTCTGGGTCCTCCTCCGCTCTCTGCTCCTCCGTCACGACTATTGCTCCCTCCTCCAACTAAGGGGCCCCCTCTCTCACTGCCGGCTCCCCCACATCCTCTTCCTTTGATGGTAAAGAGCACGGGCTAGCCCTAACTCGCCCAGCCTCCAGCGAGTGCTCTCCAGAAAGACGAACCTTCTTCTCAGGCTTACGCCTTTCTGCACTACCAGCCTCTCTCGGGCGCTTGCCCAACTCTTTCTTTATGCGGCCCTCCAGCGCAAATCTCTTGGCTGCAAGTGCAGTAGGCGAACAATCAGACCGAGATATACTCGCTCGAATGAAATCAATGGAAGGGAGAAAGAAAAAGACTTACCTTGTACGTCGATGGGGCTAATCCCGGCGGCAAAAAGAGCCTCCTCTGATAGTAAGACATTGGCCGAGAATGCTCGACCGTCAAGAAGGACCCCTGGGTCCTCCTTATCCCGTTCGGATAGGGCTGGATGCGCTTTCATATCCCTAGCAGGGTTTCCCCATCCCCGCGGGAAGCCGGAATCGATGTTTCCTTCGGCGATAAAGAATCGAACCTTCCATTCCTTTATGGACGACGGTTTATCCAAGATCGTCCTGAATGACTTCCGAGGTCCGACATAGGACCACTCCGAGCTCCTTCCGGACATCAGATGGTAACAAACATGGAACAGGGACAGAGTTGCTATTACTTGAACCCGGTTGCACATCGAGATAAACCCGATGATGCTCCGCCAGCTGTTAGGAGCCACCATTGTCGGGCAGATGTTATAGAACCTCATGATCTCTTTCACTAAGGGGTGAAGGGAAAGTTGGAGGCCTGCCTTCAGGCTATCTTCGTAAAGAAAGATCCCACCCTCCAGCTCTTGCGAGACCCTATGCTCGGGCTCTGGCAGCCATAAAATGACATCCGAGGGAATGACATACTTTTGGCATATTCTTCCCAAATCTTCAGCAGCAATCTCTGAAATTAGGTCGCTAGGCCTCACTATGCTGTTGGTTGAAAGAAACACCGAGCGACGTTGTAAAGGAAGAAGGGGAACAGGATCCTCCAAGAAGGAACGAAAGGGCGCTGTGAAATTGAATGGCACTGTTTCAACTTTGCTTTTCCCGAAGGAAACCGCCTCAAAGAGAAGAAAAGGCATCTTGATCGGAACGCCCAGAACTGCCATTGCAGGCGCCGTGAAAACCGGGATTTGCTACATGACACTTCCCCAACCGTTGCCCCTATAAAGCATCAGATCCGTCCCATAAAGGCAAGGCGGCTACGCAGCATTAATTAGGACATCATTACGCAGGCTGTCAAATCCAAACCCATTCAAATCGTGCCACCTGAAGTTGTACTTCCTACGCCCGAACCTACGCTTTGAACTAGGGAGTGGGGGGCATGTGTTGAGGGGTAAAATCGCCGCTGCAATAACAATCGTGCAAGGGGTTAGGATCAACCATGACTCCCACTTGCTGTGCAATACCCGCTAGAGATGAATCAACCTCAGTGGACCAGGGCGCCTTAGCCTCCCAGCGAGCCAAGGACTCCCAAGGCGCGGGTCACATCTCTTGGCCTCAACCGAGCTATCCCTGACTCTCGGCCTCAATCGAGCTGTTCCTATCTCTCGGCCTCAGCCGAGCTGTTCCTATCCTTATGCTCCGGCCAGACTCGGGCACTCAAGCACCTCTGCGGAATCTGATGCGAGAGAGTTCAAATAAAAATCATACCCGAAAGTGGCCTAGAGCCCTTTAGCCTACACCGTCTCCGAATCCCAAAACATCGACCAGCTCTCTTAGCCGTCGATCCTCTAACTAACAAGATACGAATCTTACTGACCTCATAACAAACTGGATTCGAATCCTAATGGCTTTCGGATCCATGACGCCCCCAAGGAATCAGGTGATCCTCTATAAATAGAATCGTCTCCCGGTTTCTGTATGCGTACTTGCTTACTGGCCTACTCTCCTTCTACCTCTGCTCACCCCTTTCCACCATTAATGCTCTGCTCAGAGCTCTCGAGAGGCCACCTCTGGAGAGACTCTTCAGCGAGAACCTTCTCCTCACATTTATTTTTTGCCGATCCCCGCTGAGTTGAGCGTCGGAGGGTCTTCCGTAGAGGGCCACCCCCAATGCCTCTTACGTGAGGACTGTTTTGTAGGTCCGCTTAGGAGGGAGTCCGATAGCGCCAGAGTCGAAGGACAGATTTCAGCAGCAACATATATAAAGGGTCTTAATCAAAAAGAAGTTCTTTTGAACATGTTTCTTTTCATGGTCAAAAGGACGGAAATTAAGAATATGCATGGCATCATCATAATTGCAAGGAGAAACAGGTTTATGCTAAAACTAAATCCATCAATAGCTTAAGCAGAACCAATGGCTTGAGTGGAACGGAAGGTGCCCCTCCTTCCTTTAATTTATAGGTCTTAGATGCCTTCGTGGTGTTTTCTACTCGCTCGAGTGATTTGCGGAACCTCATCACCAATGGGATTCTTATCGGAAACATTAAACTTGGACGGCGTTTTGGATGTTTTCCCATCCCAAATTGAGCAGTTCAAACCTTACATTCCGGAAACGAGGACGATTTAGTTCCCGGGATTTTCCCAAACGAGAATACGGCGGGCCCAATGTATAAGAGATTTGACTATAATAATTAATGGCCGCTAAAGCAGCACTATGTGACAAATAAGGATTGCTTCGCTCCTTCATCAGAGTATCAAACATTTGTTAAAATATTTTATGCTTGTTGTTCCGTAGGGGCCTGAGCCAGCTATGCTAGTGTAAAGTGGCCGAACTAGTGATGTGCAAGCCATCCTACTGTGGCAAGGATGACCACGTACAGAAGTTTCTATATGGACGGCACGAAACCTTTTGTGGGATTTGTCCTATCCTCCTATATACCCTATAAAGAGAATTTTATCCAAGCCCTGATGAGGCTCCAACATTTCTCCTTGTCAATATGTGAACTAATTTCATGCAAGGGGTCGCGCTGGTGTTTCTCACAGTGGTCACGCTCCCTTCACATAGCAAGCAATTGTTTTAGATCTGAGTTTTGAATCCATTATTTTATTAACTTTGCATATTCTCTTCCTCTATTTCATATATACTTAAACTTATCTAAGCTTTTTTCAACTACATGAGATCGGCTACATGAATCTACTTCCTCCACTCTACTCTGTTCAGAACTAAATCGATATTCAAATTATAAATAATATATATATATATATATATATATATATATATATATATATATATAATTATTTATATTCATATTTATTTAAGTCTATCTCTATCTCTATCCTTACCATGAATTATTAAAAGATCACTCTTTCTAACTTGAGTATTTAAAGGTCTATTTTGTATATGTCCAAATGAGCGTGATCGATTTTTCCTCATTTTATCTTTAATTGGGACTATTTCTATCCTTTCTCTTATATATTTATTTCTAATTCTATCTTTTAAAGTTTTACCACATATTCATCTTAACATACACATTAATGTTACACTTAATTTATATTCACATGTTTCAATATTATCTAACACTCTATTTCATAATATATATATATTAAATATTAATAAAATTTTAATCCATTCATTAATTTTAAAGATTAAGAAAATAAAAGCCGGCGGCCTCAAAATTCAACTCCTTTTTATCTTTGTTATTAGATGTTAGCATTTTGCAGCCATGTGGTAGCATTTTTTTAAATAATAATAAGGTGTCCTTATCTCCGAGTACATCTCCCAGCATCTGGTTCGTTATTGTGATAGCCCTGGCTCCTGAGGTTCCCATGCTGCCCCGGTAGCGCACCATCGTACGATCCTTATTTCCTGGGTACCCCTTGATGAGGACATCAGTTCGGATCAGAGTTCGGGTCAGTCGAATCAGTCCTTGGATATTCCCGTACCAGCAACCCAGAGTCAGCAGGCCACGTCAGGGAAGACCACACCAGGTAATCTACGAAGGTCCAAGAGGTTGCAGAACAAACGGGCTTGAAATTTCATGTTTGGGCCGAGTGTACGGAATTGACCCGACTTCGTTTTTGACACTTTGGGTCAATCGAATCCGGTCAGCTACTGTGTCGGACTGGGCCCAAACTTGGCTGGTTATATGAAAACGGACTGCTGATTCAAAGTCATCGCCATCGGCGATGAGCTGCTATAGATTTTGGCCATCCGGGACTTGTCTGATAGGAGTTTTGGGCCTGTTTTCATTTTTAATGGCATAGTTATAATTTTTCTAAACTTATGATGTTAGGGTTTTATCTCTTTTATTTAGGCTTGGCTTTGGGCGCCGTAAGGCAGAGAAGAAAGATGCTATTTAAATGTTATTTCTTGAATTCAGATCTATGTTTTTTTTTCTGATTCAAAACAATTGAATTGAAAATTCAATTGATCTTCCTTTAAACTTCGGATTGTGAGTGATCAAATTTAAAATTTTCCCCTTCTCTTGTCAAGATTCGAACCAAACCTGGACGAATTCTTTTCTCGCAGATTAGATCGTTCTTGAGTTGCAGGCATTTTGAATATCGCCCTGCATCATCCCTCCTCCAGGGTTCGTCAAAATCAATTTTGATGGGAGTGTTCGTGGTAGATTTGCCGGATCGGGTTATGTCATTCGGAGATCTGATGGAGCTTTGCTATCTGCTGGTGGATTTAGCCTCCTGGATTCCTCATTGCCGCTTGCGGAGCTTTACGCCGCATGAGATGGGGTTTTTTGTGCTATTCGTAGCCTCTGTGCCCGTCGTATTATCCTTGAGGGGATGCCCTCACCGTGATTCGGTGGCTTCGTCAGGATCATGGTAACCAACTGCCAACCAACCCTTTGATCTCTGATATTCACTCTCTTCTTCAGGGGGTTCATAGCATCCAGATCCGTCATTTCTACATAGAAGCTAACTCAACGGCTGATTGGGTTGCCGCTAGGGTGGCCAACGATTCTGGATTCTGGCAGTGGCAGCCCGGATATAGTTGTCACCTACCCTTTCCCAACTTTTGTACTCTGATAGTTTGGGCTTGAGTCACCCTATATTGGTGTGATCTTTCGACTGTACCAAAATAATAATAATAATAATAAGGTTATTTTCAAACTTAATAAAATAAAACTAAAATCGTTGTAACTTTTTACGTAGCAAATATATATTGCGTTACTTAGTAATTTAATGGCATTAAGAGATTGATAAGTGAAATGAGTCTGTATTAAAATGAAAGGTTAAAATTTTTATGTTTTTAAAAAGTAATGTATAAACCAAGGTTCTCATAATTTTTTGTAATTTTGTTTAGAAGTTTTGCAAGGGTCTGCTAATTATTGTTTAACACATCTCGTGCGTTCCAGCCCATGTAAGTAAGGAGCGGCTTTAAAATTCGTGCTTTGTGCTCTCTAGGCCTGATTTGGGTAGTGCTTTAAGATTCGGGTTCCGAATCCCTTCGTCCCCGATCTCCGGCGATCCTTGTCGTCGGTGGCGCTGCTTCTCTCTGATATTTCCTCAAGGTGCTGTCTCTGCTCCAATGGCATCTGATGCGTTAGCCGTTGGCCGGATGCCCAGTTCGCCGTCTTCTAAGCCTGGGTTCCAGTGGGTTTCTTCGTCGCCTTCACTGGATGCTGTGGCGAGGCTGGGGGCCTCGTTTCCTGATGTCATTACTCTACCGGAGGTGGAGCTTGAAGCCGAGCTGGCCAGTTGGAAGCAGCGAGCAGTCCTGGCTCGATCGTATCACAAGTGGGTTCCGGCTGAAGCTCTTATCAAAGAGTTTAGGCGGGCTGGCATCCAGGGTGTCATCACCCCTATCAGCCTACATTTCCGTTGCCATATCTTCAGATTTGAAGCTCCAGATGCCTATGATTTGGTTCTCAACCGACCATGGGTGGTCGATGGCCAAATCATCAGGACCGAAGCGTGGAGGCCGGAGTTCTTTCCGTCGGATGAGGCCATCCCTTCGGCGTTGCTTTGGATGAGGCTGCCAAACCTTCCGCTTGAATTTTGGAAGGACTTTCTCGGAGCAATTGTGGCGCAAGGTGGGCAATTTAGGTTTGATGATGCTGCTACTTTGTCAAAAAATAGGGGAGGTTATGCAAGAGTTTGTATCAGTGTTGATCTTCGCTGCCCGCTTCGGCCGGGGACCCGACTACAAGGGCTCAGTCAACCTTTCTGGCAACAATTTACTTTTGAAAACATGGAGGGGCTTTGCTGGAACTGTGGCACGTTGCATCTTGGTGGTCCTTGGTCGTAGCCAGCCATGGCAGATGACGATGGGTCCGCTAGCAACTCTGTTTATGGCCCTTGGATAGCTGTTGTCCGCCAAAGGAGGGTCGTCTCTGCTCCCAAGCCGGCTGAGAGGAGGAAGCCTCAGCCAAAGCCTTCGCCTGTAGCTTCAGCTCACTGTTCTGCTCACGTCTCTACTCCCACGCCGGCTGAGAGGAGGAAGCCTCAGCCAAAGCCTTCGCCTGTAGCTTCAGCTCACTGTTCTGCTCACCAAAATGCAACTGTTGTGTCGCATACGGGTTCAGAAGGATCGCTGGAAGACTGGCGTGTTCCGACTAAGGTTGCTCGCCGGAGGTCTCTCTTGGATGCTAAGGCGGTTGTTGTCCCAGTGGATGCTGTGGCTCCTTCTGAGATGGTCTTGGATCAGGGGTGCCCAGATAATGGGACTATGCCGGGTCTGGTGGGGAGTGCTGGTCTGATCTCCTCTGTGAAGGATCTTAACCAAGCTGAGGTTGCAAGGTCCTTGGGATCCAGGTTGAGTCCTCCTGTGGCTGCAATGAAGGCAAGTTGCACTGTGGATGCAGTGGCTCCCTGTGAGAAGGTCTTGGACCAGGAGAGTTCTGAGAAGAGGGCCGTGCCGGGACTGAAGGTGCGTGCCAGTCTCACTTCCAGTGTCAAGAATATGAAGTTTGCTGAGTCTTCAGAGTCCCTGGGATCTAGTTTGAACCAATCTGTGCTATCTAAGAACCCTTTTACCTTTCTTGGATTGGGTTCGGGTGGAGCAGGCCACTTGAAGTCCAAGGATGCTTTTCCAGGTCCCCTCAAGTGGGCCAGACCGGAGGTTAGTATGGTTCTGAGGTCTAGTCCAAAATCTGAGAAACGTAAGGGAAAAGGAAATGCTCCTAGTTCAAAAAGAAATGGGGTGAAGATTGATTCTTCTGATCGGTTTGCATTGTCCCTTGGGTGCCAGGATGGAGGTTAGTTGCTGAACCACCCTGATCGGGTTGCTGGCTCTTCTTTGGAGGGTGCAGTAGGGAACAGTCTAGGCCTGGGTCCTGCTTCCATGTCCTCGGCTCAGTCTTCCCGACTTGCTGAGCATAGGCTTGACGTGGAAGGGCAGAAGTCTTGTCCTCCGCTGACATCTGAGGGAGGCACCTTGTCAGCAGGGTGTTGCTCTGACAATGTTATGATTGAAGACCAGGGTGGGGTCCCAGATCCATCTGATTTGTAAATGAAGATATTACTTTGGAATGTTAGAGGGGCTCGAAAGCCATCATTTCGATCCTCTTTTGGTAGATTGGTGCAGTTGTACAATTTTGACATATGTATCCTTTTGGAAACTAGATTGTCGGGTGACAGTCTGGCCCGGTTTCGGAAACAGATTGCACATTCTTGGTCCTCTTATACGATTGAGGCTGACGGTCTGTCTGGGGGCATTTTGGCCATTTGGCGTGCTTCTGTTGTCCGAATTGATGCTTTTCATCAGTGTAATCAACATATTGGTCTGCTTGTCTCTGAGGGGAATTCTGACCCCTGGCTCTTTTCGGCTGTATATGCTAGTACGGACTATCGGGAGAGAAGGATCCTCTGGTCGGAACTGCTTTCTATGCTTGCTCAAGGGCTCCCTACTATCATTGCTGATGATTTTAATTGTATCACTAAGGCTAATGAAAAAAGGGGAGGCAGACGGGTCTTTGGCTCTGCTAATATCAGTGAATTTATAACCTTCATTAGTTCTTCTGGGCTATTGGACTTGGGGTATTTGGGGCCCCAGTTCACTTGGTGTAATAACCGTCAGGGGTTTGCCCGTGTTTGGGAGAGACTGGACAAAGCTATGGCTACGGCTCAGTGGCTCCATTTGTACCTTGCAGTTACTGTTACTCACCTTCCGAGGATTGCTTCTGATCATTGCCCCATTTTGATATCTACGAAGGCTGAGGGCCATCAGAGAAAATAGTTCAGATTTGAGCAGTTTTGGACTGCCCACTATGCTGCTCGTACTATTATCTCTCAGATTTGGCATCTTCCTGTTAGGGGTAATGCTATTTATCGTTTATCTCGCCGTCTTAAGCTGGCTCGACGCAGACTTTCCAGATGAAACAGGCTGGAGGTGGGTGATCTGGTTAGGCAAATTGAACAAGTTGAATCTGACATCAGTTCGTTGCAAGCCAAGGAGGAATAGGATGGATTTCTGTTGGATGAGGACCTCTCTACTCTTCGGGAGAAGCTAGCTAGTTATCACTTTCTTCTGCGGCAGCAGAAGGTGTTTTGGTGGCAGAGATCTAGATTTCAGTGGATTCGTGATGGGGAACGAAATACTAGATTCTTCCATCAGGCTACCCTGAAACGGCGTGCAGCTAATAGGATTCGGAGGTTGGTTGATGCTGAGGGGAACTATCAGGAGGATGCTCACACTATCCGGGAACTGCTTATTCACTTCTTTCAGTCTCGACGGACTGAGTCCACTGGTGCTGGGGCCCCGGTTGTTTAGGTCCCTGAGTCCAGGAAGGTTTCTTCCTTGGATAATGATATGCTTGTTAGGCCAATTACTGCGGTTGAGATTAAGGAGGCCCTTTGGGAGCTTGGTTCGTATAAGGCTCCTGGACCTGATGGATTTCCTCCATTCTTTTTCCGTCATTATTGGGCTATAGTTGGGCAGGAGGTGGTGCATGCTATCCAGATTGTGCTCCAGTCCAATCACATTCCTTCGGAATGGAACCAGACTTTGATTACCTTGGTGCCTAAACGTTCAGATGCTTCTCTCCCACAGCATTTTCGGCCTATCAGTCTATGCACAACTCTGTATAAGATTTGTGCTCTTCTTTTAGCTCGGCGCCTTTCTCTGGTGATCCCTCGCATCATTTCTGCTGAACAAGGGGCGTTTATTCGAGGGCGTTCTATTTCGGATAACGTCCTCATTGCTCAGGAGTTTATGCACGATCTTTAGAGAGCTCCGACCAGTCGTTCTCTTATGGCTATTAAGCTCGACATGGAGTGAGCTTATGATAGACTGAGCTGGTCCTTTCTGCACCGCTCTCTTCAGGAGTTTGGTTTTGATGATCGGTTTATTGAGTGGATTATGGCTTGTGTGCAGAGGCCTTCCTTCTCTCTGATCATTAATGGGAGCCTGACTCTATTCTTTCACTCTTCTGTGGGGCTGCGGCAGGGATGTCCTCTATCCCTCCTACTGCTTATTCTGGCTGTGGATGATCTCTCTCACGCTCTCCATCTAGCACTGATGGATTGGAGGATAGTTCCATTTATGGCAGGGAGAGTGGGCCCCTCGGTCTCTCATCTACTTTTCGCTGATGATTGTATTCTCCTGGGTCAGGCCTCCATTGAGAATGCGGTTTCATTACAGTCTATTATTCATCGGTATTATCAGGCTTCGGGTCAGAAGGTTAATCTTCTTAAGTCTTCTATATGTTTCAGTCCGAAGACTCCTAGATCCATTAAGGAAGCTATTATCAATTTGTCTGGTATTACCTCTCAGACTGACAGATTTATGTATTTGGGGATTCCTATAACGGGTAGAAGGCCCCGTTGCTCTGACTTTTCTGAGCTTGAGAGGAGGGTGCGCCAGCGCATTGAGGGGTGACATGTCACTAGCTTATCTATGATGGCTAGGGTCATTATTATTCGTTCAGTTCTTTCTTCTCTTCCCTTGTATCTCCTTTCGAATGCTGCCATCCCGATTTCTTGTCTTAAGAGGATTGAGAGATGTTTCAGAGATTTTCTATGGGCTTCTACGCAGGATGGTCATGGCATTCATCTTTTATCCTGGGATCTGGTTTGTATGCCACTCCAAGAAGGTGGGCTTGGGATTCAGTCCCTGATTGTCAGAAGAGAAGCTCTTCTTGCTAGACATGCATCACGATTCCTTATGGAGCCACAGTGTCTTTGGAGCTCTATGATGCGAGCGAGGTATGGAGATTGGACGTCCGATTTGCCCACTGTGTCATCCAGGGGTTGTTCCTCCTTGTGGAAGGAGGTGTGTCGGCATGGTCAGTTTATCCTGGATAATACCTCTTGGATGATCGGATATGGATCGTTGATTAATGTTATTCAGGATACTTGGATTGCTGAGATTCCTCTCTTTCGGTGGCCCTCCTTCATTAATATTGATACCCCCTCCAGCTTAAGGGTTCAGGACTTGTTAGCCTCTGATTCCCCCGCCTGGCATATTCCCTCGGTGACCCGATTCTTCGATAAGGAGCTATCTCGTCGGATTCTCTCGGTGCCTCTTATACCTGGGCGCCTGTCTAACTCCAGGCTTTGGCAGAGATTTTATCTCTCTAGGGTCCCAATTAGGGACCTTATGAAGATGTTCAGGCCTCAGCCTTACTGCACAAAGGATGCTGCTTGGATCTGAAAGCTTCCTACCCTCCCCAGGGTTCGACTATTTATTTGGAAGCTCATGTGAAACTGTCTTCCAACTTGTGCTTTTCTCTCTCGCAGGGGTCTGTATATTCAGCCGACATGTCCTCTGTGTAGGCTGGAGGAGGAGTCTTCTGATCACGCTATCTTCACTTGTCCTAGAGTTAGGAGGATATGGTTCTTGATGGGCTATTCCAGCAGATTGGAGGACTTCGACTCTCCGCGATTGTCCTTTCTTCTTGATCTCCGGAGGGGCTCGTTGCAGGAGCATGGTCTTTGGGCTGCCACGGCATATCAGATATGGTTGTCTAGGAATCAGTTCATATTCACGGATGATAGTATTTCTTTACACAGGATTCTGTAGAAGATTAGATCATTAACAACGGACTGTGCCCGTGTCTTCAATGCAGTTGGTTCTGACTCCTCTGGCCTCTGGGGTTCCCCTGCTGTTACGGCTGCGAATCGGCATATGGTTTTCATCTCTTGGGAGCCCCCCTCCAGGGGTTGTCAAAATCAACTTTGACGAGAGTGTTTGTGGTAGAGCTGCTGGTTCGGCTTTTATCATCCGTGGGCCTCTAGGTGATCTGCTGGTGGCGGGTGGTTTTGCGACTCTCGACTCCTCTGTCACTATGACGGAACTTTATGCTGCTTGGGCTGGTATATCTTATGCCGCTCGGACTCTTCATGCTCAGAGGCTCGTGATCGAGGGTGATTCTATGACAGTCATCTCCTGGTTGCTGAAGAAGAATTGCTTCCGGTGCCCCACTATCCCAATTATTAGGGATATCTGATTTATCTTGCAGGAGGTTGATAGCTTCCAGATTCGTCATATTTATCGAGAAGTCAATTTGGTGGCGGACTGGGTGACCACTTTAGTGACCCAGCATGGTGATTCATGGTTTTGAAGGTTGGATAATTTTTATCTTATTATTTTATAGCATATTTTGTACTCGGATCAATCAGGATTGATTCGCACGAGATTTATGTGATTTGTTCAAAAAAAAAAAAAAAAAAAAAAAAAACACACATCTCGTGAAGTAAGCATTGCATATTTGCATTCCTGGATTACCTTTCGGCGTCCATGTTGACGCACGCAAGTGCACATTTTCAGAGAAAATAGATAAATAATCAAATCCGTCTGCGGAAATTGAATAATTTAATATCAGGGTGAGGCCAGGTGCCATCATGCTGTTTGAAAAAGCAACAGAGGGATAAGCCAGCTTTGACACTGAGGTTTGATCGGCAGTTCGGCACCGACGAGCAATGAGATGGCGTCTGGTGAGAAAGGCTTTATTTTTATTTTTTTTTTTTTTTTTGATATAAATGAGCCTTCACACAACTAGAGGACAGTCTAAAAAATTAAAAAATAAAAAAATAAAATAAAATATTATCTTCCTGAGATCAACTTCGCTCAGTGGAACGGTGAGAAAGGCTTCAATTTAATTTAAATCAACAAAAAGTTCCTTCCGTAGCAGTCTTTTTCTTTAAAAGAGCAGAGGAGTCTCACTTCGCTGTACTTTCCAGTGCTTCTTCTCTGGCACTTTGATGGCGGCTTGAACAACGCCTTGGTAGTTGGTACAAAACATGAGCCAGCCTAACCACTGGGCAAGCGGTTGATAGAGATTTGGCCCAGGTGACCCCAGTTCCTCGCCCAACGTACGTGTGCTTCAATTCCACAGCACATAATTAACAAGAGGTCGAAAGGATAAAACAACTAAATAAGGGCTGATAGCAGTGGAACAAAGACTGGTGCTGAACAAGGAAGGAGAAAGCTAGACCAAAGACCTTTGATTCTCGTGAAGCAGTGAATCTGAAAGCTAACACAACGGAAAACTTGGTCATAAGAATCCTTCTGCTACTGTACATGGTCAGTCACTAACAGCCAAAGAATCCGTCCAAGATGCGAGATTTCCCGGGTTAACGGAGACGGATTTCCCGGACTTTCTTACTTCAGAAGAGAGAATTTAGCCTTTTTCTTTTGCACTTCAGTGATCTATGGAATCTCATAATTGATTAAGATTTGGTGGAACCGTAATCCTGGCGGTGGATTAAATAAAGCTATTAGATACTTTTCCCGGTGGGAAAGTCCAAGCCTTGTAACGCGGAAGAATGAGGAAGCCTGGGTTCCGGCCGGGATTCCATTCGAGGACTACACGGTGCGTCTGGAAAGCGTCTGAAGATGGGCCCAGGATTCCCGAGTTTGCGTTATTGACAATCCATTCTAAGACGGGTTGATGACTGATTAGGACCGGTGCTGGTGGTGGTGATTAGAATGTCGACGTGCTTTTTATTTCTTAATGCTCCTGATTGCCACCGCGGTGGGGGTTTTATTAGCGGAGGCGGCACGTCAACGATGCCACCGTCCATGCCGGTGTCCCCCCCCCCCCCCCCCAGCGATCACATCATATGTTCGCTTCTTGGTCGCATGGCCATATGTGTTTGTTTCTTGAGATGATCATGTAGTCCTGTGTATAATCTACATCTGAGATCAAATTAGTTTTACTACAAGGAAGCATATTTATTTAAAGGACCAAAATTTGATATAGCACGTATTGTAGTTTTAGGAGTGAGCTCCATGCTGAGGGCTTAGGTGCTCCCTATGCCAACTTGCTCCTGGATGCAGTGGCTATATGTTTCTTTGGTTTCAATCCAACTAAGTTTAACATCACCAATAGTCTGGTACCATAATTTTAGCTTAAACATTAAGCTAGTGTTTGATAGAAAAATATTATCCATGAATAAGTGTATGGAATAGAGTTTATCCTCTGGCTATCTCTAGGGATATTCTTTGGCTATTCTATTGATCATATCAAATGCAAAAAGGTAAATCCATAGGATAACTTTTTTTTACTCTTATTTGGAGGGATAACCAGCTATTCCTGCATTTTCTAGGGAATAAACCATGGGTTATCCCTCTGATTAACTTTATTCCCAACTATCCTTTATAGCTATGGCTTTTGAAAATAAGAGAGGATATCCAGATATCCCCTCTTATTTTCTAATTCAAACACTACCTAAAACTAAAAAGATCTATTAACATGAGGACTGGTATGACTTGAGCTGGTTAGTTTACTTAGGTAGTGTTTGATTCATAAAAAGGTATCCCTAGAGAAGTGTACAGGATAACATTTGTTCAGGGAATAGCTCAAGGGATAATCATCTTTTTTAAATAACAGCCAGACCATCAAGGAATAACTTTAGTTATTTCTGGGGTTCCTAGGAAATAAGTTCAGGGAATAACCATATTTAACCATGGGTTATTCCCTCTGATTAAACTTTTCAGAATTATTCCCTTTAGTTATAACTTTTGGGGATAAGAGAAGGATATCTCTTGATATCCTCCTTATCCCTTATTTTAAACACAGACTCAGTGACGACATGATGTGGTTCGTGGGATTGTTATGCATGTTTTCTTTAAAAAAAAATCTTAATTAAAAGTGATTTCCAGCAAAGCCACTGCTCAGTTCTAAAATAATTATTGCCAAAGATCCTAAGCACTCGGAATAACAAATTTGAAAATGATCTTTATTAATTTCTATTTAAACAAGGCTCTATCAAAGGGGTTGCTATATTCCCAATTTGGGAGCCCCCACCTCCAGGATTTGTTAAAAGCAACTTTGATGGTAGTGTTCGTGGTATATGTGTAGGCTCAGCTTTTGTAATTCGTGAGCCTGACGGTGAGATGCTGGCGGCTGGTGAATTTGGTCTTCTTGGTTCCACGGTGCTCCTTGCTGAGTTGTGTGCTGCTTGGGCTGGTATCTGTTGTGCTATTCGTTGTCTGGGAGCTCGCAGCATATTATTGAAGGGGATTCCATTAATGTTATCCGCTGGATTAGGCAGGATTTCCGTGCCCGTTTGCCTATCATTCCCTTGATTGGAGATATTCATTCTATCCTCCAGGGTATTTCTTGCGCCAGGATTAGGTACATCTACCGGAAAGCCAATTCAGCGGCAGATTGGATTGCTGCTAGGATGGCGTCTCATTCTGGTTCTTGGAGCTGAAAGCTGGATGAACCTTGCCCCCTGTTTTCTCTCAAATTTTGTACTCTGATATATCGGGTTTGACTCACCCTAAATTGGTGTGATCATCCGCTTGTACTAAAAAAAAAAAAAGATTGCTATATTCAAAGATTTAGCTTATTAGAGTCGTAGTAATGAGTGACTGAATTTAAGAGAGTATATCAAAGTATCGATAAAAGTACCACCGAACCTTATATAAAATATTCTAAACCTTGAGTAAAAATCGTGAGCTTCAAAAACGTTAGGGTACTACCTCACCATTGCCGTCTTCTATAATTCTTAGCTAGTTTGAGTGTTAAAGATTCAATTTTTTTTTTACTTCTTCTTTTCTCTCGTCTTCAGGAGCATAAGCATCAAGTGACCAAGGAATGATTTATCATCTAATTGAAGAATAACCCAATTTGTTGTCATTTGAAAGCCATGCCAGCGAGGACAATTAGAGTTATCTGAAAATCTTTCTGATAACAAAACCAATAGCATAGCTGCTGCTGTTGCTGTTGCTTCTTCTCTTTGATTATTGTTTTAATTGCTAATCCAACATGATTGAGGCTGCGGACGTGCGACAAATCAAGCACCAGTCTTCAAGTACATGACACCCCAAGCCATGCTTTTCCCACCAACTTGAAGATAAGACACTGCCTTGCCCAATAAACCACGGAAACATTTACCATCAAAAGATTCTTGTAGGCCACGAAGGGGGTGTGATATTTGAATCATGAGGCAAAATGTGTGGCTAGTGCTAGCCCTGACTGACACTTCCATGCGAGTGCAGTCGTAAGCTCGAGTCCCAAAAGCCCTCTTGTTCTTCTAGCCCCTCACGAATTTCCAAAGGGGGGCTCCAAAGTTCAAAGCAAAACATTATCTAGGTGTAGCTTTGCCTTGGATGGGACACCACCGAAATCTAAGACAAAGCCAAGATGCGAGCATTCACAAAGGCGACCATTTCTTTTCATCATCATGACTCCAAAGTCGCTGGCTAGTTGGCAAGGTGTGGAGGATAAAATGCTTGAGTTTGGAGACAGATGTCGCGATTCTGTAGTCGCCGGAATTACTCAGCTATCGGCTAGGAATGGTAATCATCCGGGATGGCCAACGTTGCAGCGAATTGGATTGTTTGGCTGTAGCTCATCATTTTGATAAGTGAAAATAAGATTCTGATGATCTTTATTCGATTATTTTAGAGTAAATCATATATTCTGTTATTTTAAATTTAACTTATTTCAGAGTGGTATGATCGCTCGCTCGTAACAAAAAAAAAAAAAAAAAATCCAAAATGGCCCAAAATGATTTATATCGTTTTATATTTTTATTAAAAAATATTTTTATTTTTATTTTATTAAATTATTATAGTTAACGAAACGAGAACGAAGATGTTCGATCAGATAAATGAGTACTCACTAAATATTTATTTATTCGTTTCTATAAAAAGAAAAAATATTTTATTAAATTTATAATTTATTAAAAAAAAAAAATAATTTTTTTAGAATAAAATGAAGATCAATCATGAAAAACGAAGAGCAGGAGATGGTTGCGTGAAGGAAGGAAGTGCAAGAGCCGAGAAGAATAAATTTAAACGTATTTTACTATATATATTTTATTTATTTTAATTTTTAATATATTAATATATATATATATATATATATATATATATATATATATATATATATATATTTAAAATTTAAATATTATATTAAAGTCAACGAGAAAAAAATAAATAGATGGAATAAATAAATAGAAATGAAGTGAAAAATACCATTAGTACCGATCAAATAAACGATTAAACGAAAAAAATTACATCCTTGCTATCGGCCTTAGAAGTTGGTAAGTTGGTGCAATAGCAACACAACAAATCATTCCTACGGCTCTTTATTAAGTTGGTAAATTTACACCTTGTTCATCTTATACAATACTAGGATTAAAAATAAAATGGCTATGTAAACCATAGAATTGGGATGCAATATCTAGTAATAGTTTTGGAAAGACGAGAAGTTGAAACTAAAAGAACCCGAGATATATGGTGGAGTTCAAGTCCAACTTAATCCAAAAATTTAGACTAAAACAGTATAGCAATTTTGATCAAATAATTATGTAGACTAAGTTCTATTAAGTTCTAAGGTACGTGTGCCATAAGAATCTTTTATTATTTGCAATAGTAAAATTATAAGTAAATTAGGCAATTATGTGTCTAAACTAACTTGGCTCTTACTTTTGCTTGATACAGATACTTAGGCTGTGTTTAATATGATGGATAAGGGAGGATATCCCCTAGATATCTCTCCTTATCCTCAAATGCTATAGCTATAGGGAATAGTGCTGAAAAAGTTTAACTAGAGGGGATAACCCATGTTTAACCTTTGATAGCTTTTTGGCTATCCCTGGATAAATGTACAGGATAGCATTTATCCAGGGGATAGCTGAGGGGATAAGCACCTTTTTAAAATTACCACTCTGCTATCAAGGGATAACTTTAGTTATTCTGGGTTCTCTAGGGAATAAGTCCAGGGGATAACCCATGGTTAAACATGGTTATCCCCTCTGGTTAAACTTTTTCAGAGATAACCCCTGCAACTATAGCTTTTGGGGATAAGAGGAGATATCTGAGGAATATCCCCTCTTATCCCATGTATCAAACAGTGCCTAAGGAATCCAGGAATAACTAAAGTTATCCCTTGATGGCAGAGTGGTAATTTTAAAAAGATGCTTATCCCCTCAGCTATCTCCTTAATAAATGCTATCATATACATTTATCCAGGAATAGTCAAAAAGCTATTAAACACAGCCTTAGGCAAAGAAGAAAAGAACAAGGAAAATATGATAAAGAAGAAAAAAAGAGTGAAAGACTAAATTAAAAGCTACTCCTAAGGTAAATTATAGCTACTCTTAAAAATATCCTAATTATTTGATTTTAATAGTGAAGTTTGGATTCTTCGCAAGCTATTTATAAAATTTTAGTTGTAACCATATATTAAAAAGATCATTATTATTTTTGCTTTTACGTGACAAACAGAATCACAAATGGACATTGGAATTCGGGTTAATACAAAAGATTAAGCTATTGAGTTTTAATTAAAGTATTGCACGGTTCCTTTTATCTTTATCTTCTCATCTCATGTTGATGTTGGAGTATTGGATTGTGAATTTCAATACATAGAACTTAAATATTAAGGAATCATTTTTTTATAATTTAAGATTATCATATAAATTATCATGTTTGATAAAGACATGATAATTTAAGAAGTAATATTTAATTTTTGATAATCTAAATTTATCATAAATCATGGTAATCTAATTTTATTTAAAATATTTATATATATATAATGGGATGTTTAACAATATTATAATACATACTATTATATCATATATATATATATTAAAATATCTTATAATATTTGTAAAATTGGTCTACACAGAATCTTAATTTTTTTATTAGGATATTTCATATTTTAGGAAAAAAGAAGAGATTTAAAAATAAAAAAAATTACAATAAACCTTAAATAAAATTAAAAAAATCTAATAAATTAATCATCATATTTTGTTTATTATGAATAAAATAGAATAAACTTTTATAACTTATCAAAATATAAAGTTTTGATAATATTAGCTGTTGTGAATCAAACAACATCTAAATTATGAATAATTTAGGATCCATGCAGCAAACGGAGGTCACGGGACACCATCTTAAGGTGAGGATACTTTCATTGCTTTGGGTGCTGTAAAAGTGGATGCCTTCGCTGGTAAAACCAAGTAACCAACCAACCAAAGAGAGGAGCAACAGCAAATAGGCTATATTAGCTACGCTGGCAAGCAGTTGGGAATTCACTTTCCAAGGCATCGACCAGGGAAATCAATTCACATGGAGACGTGTCCCGGACCTGGACCATGTAAAGCTTGAGTAGTGCACGCCATGTGAAAGAACCCACAAGGTCGTCCTCCCATCTGACCATCTCAATCATTCTTAATTCTAGTCTCTCTCTCTACCCTTTTCTCGTGCCTACTCGCCCTTTACCCTAATAAAGAAGAGATCAGGATTTGAATCATGGGACACGGCAAAGAAGAAACATTCCTTGTCCAAGCACCGACTCTCCCCCTAGCAGCAGGCAAAGTGGGAAGTTCCCCTTGTTTTGCTCTCCCTTTTTTTTTTTTTTTTTTTATTTTAAAGGCAAACAGAAGGGAAAGAGTATCATCAATCATCAATAAAATAAAACGCGAGTCTAAATCACCTAGTAAAGTGTGGGTTGGGGGAGGTATAGTGTCAACCCCACCATTCATCTGCTCCAAAATCAAGGACTCTCTTATCTGGTTATATAGCCTTCCCCATCTAGATAAATTAAAAGCCACTTTGGTTGTCTCCAAGAAATGGGTGGCTTGCCTTCCTATAATCCAGATTTTCTTTCGTTCGTCCTTGTAATTAGGCTCTATAAAGCATTCCTAATTGCTCCCAAGCTTTATGGATGACATGATTGGTTTACTGCTGTCCATGTCAATGAAATTGATATCTCACCATCCCTTGCCTTTGATATGTACAGCATGACATGGGTACGTGAAAGACAAGCACTAGATCTTTCATTTTCATCATGCTCGTCAACAATAGATCAACCTCCTGTATTCCATTATCCGAAGCAATTGCCCACCCCTATGCATCTGAGAAGATGTGGCATGTCTAGTTAGCGCACAATTACTCTCCTACTCTTCGACATGGTCCGGTCCAACCGGATGCACCAATGTCCCCCCCATTCGATCTCTTTTGATATTTTACAACCCATTCCTCAACCAACATCATATTTAGGGTACAAACCTTCGATTACATATAATGATTTGATTTGCCCTCTTAACTTGCACCTACGACGCCACTAATTAATTTTTTTTCATTCACAAAAAGATATAAATAAATAAAATCAAGCATAGACTTTATTCTAACGTCAGCTAAAGATTGCTTAATACTTTTGCTGGGACCCGCACCTCATTTGGAAAGTATTAATTGTGTGGTTAATCCCTAACGAAGTAACCATCCATTTGCAAGGTTAATATTATTATGTCATCTAGATTCTCTCTCGTAGGCTTAACAATGTCATAATTTAAAAATGGCACGCAAACTGTACGGAGACCGAAGGCTTAATTTTATTATTAGAATAATGGTGGAATGATCATTGGGCCCCGCACGCCGTAGCCCACAATCCATTATGGGCCGGGTGACGCTTTAGCTAGAGTGGGTCCCATGGGGCACGCCCTGACAGCAACCCAACCCCTAATTCGATATAAACCCAAAGCCACCGCGTCGCTCCCCTGCCAAGGAAAACCAAGAGAGCGCGAGCGAGATTTGAGAAGAAGAGAGGAGGTAAGGTTTCGATCGGATCGCAATGATGCCAACTAGCGCGAGAACTGCGACGGAAGACGAGGAGGCCAAGGAGGTGGCTTCCGCCGCCAGGGCGGCGACGGAGGCGGACATGGAGCCCTTGATCCCCGGGCTGCCGGACGAGGTGGCAGAGCAGTGCCTCCTCCACCTGCCCTTTCCCTACCAGGCCCTCGCCCGATCGGTGTCCTCCGCCTGGAATCAGGCTCTCTCGAGCTCGGCCTTCGTCCGGGCGAAGACGAAGCTCTCCGCCACTCTCTCGCTCCCCTACCTCTTCGTCTTCGCCTTCCACCCAACCTCCCTCCACCTCCAGTGGCAGGCCCTGGACACCCGGACCCGCCGCTGGTTTGTCCTCCCCCCGATGCCCCTCCCGACCAGCGGTGCCGCCCCGCTCTGCCCGCCGGCCTTCGCCTGCGCCGCCCTGCCCCACCGCGGCGAGATCTACGTCCTAGGTGGGATGAGGTCGGACACCGAGACCCCGCTCCGGACCCTGGTCGCCTACCGTGCCGCCACGAATTCGTGGTCCGCCGCCGCGCCGATGCCGACAGCGCGGTCCTTCTTCGCGGCGGGGACGATCGGGGGGCGGATCTTCGCAGCCGGGGGCGGCGACGGGGGGATCTCGGCGGTGGAGTGCTACGACCCGGCGGAGGATCGGTGGGCGCCGGCGGCGGGGATGCGGTCTGGGATGGCACGGTACGACGCGGCGGTGGTGGGGCGGCGGATGTACGTGACGGAGGGGTGGCGGTGGCCCTTCTACGCGTCGCCGCGTGCCGGGGTCTACGACGCGGATCGGGACGCGTGGGAGGAGATGAGAGACGGGATGCGAGAGGGGTGGACGGGGGCGAGTGCCGTCGTCGGGGGCCGCCTCCTCGTCGTCACCGACTACGGGGACGGGCGGGTGAAGGCATACGACGCCGGGAGCGACGCGTGGCGGGGGTGGAGGGGGGCGGGGTGCCGCCGGAGCTGAAGCGGCCGTACGCAGTGAGCGGGGCGGATGGGGAGATCTACGTGGTGGGGAGAGGGCTGGAGGTCGGCGTGGGGAAGGTGGTGGCGGAGGAGGAGGACAGGGGAAAGGAGAGCTTGAGGGTCGAGTGGGAGGTGGTGAAGGGACCGCCGGCGTTCGCGGATCTGGTGCCTTGTTACTCCCAAATTCTCTACGCTTAGCTCCGAGAGTGTTTGCGGTGAGAAAGGGTTTCAGGATTTCAGAGGTGGAGTTTGTACAACGAGAAGTTTGTGTTCCTTTTTCTCCCTCGTTTTCACTCTTTATTTAAATATAATATAAATAATATATGCTTGTGGTTGGTTGTTGCTTTCGCATTTTAATTACAGTGGATGGAAAGAGTTTTTTTTTTTTAAAAAAAAATAATTTTAATTTAACAAAAGAGCTAAATAAAACAAATATGTTTATGAGCCGTGAGCTTATCTATTTGGTGGTGGGTGGAGGATTGATGGTGGGACATGTGAAGATGATGATGGGATAGTGGATGAAGATAGAGATCTGGAAGAGGTTGGAAGAAAATTGGACACGCTTTATCTCTCTTTCTAATTTAGATTAGAGAAATGCTGGGGAAATTTGGACGGATGGATCAGTTGCTACTAATGGCTTGGCACCTCAAGCCTGCTGGCAAATGTTTTCAAATTAGATGTAAACCTCCCCCATTTTTTTGCCTTGTTAGAGAGTTGGACGTCAGCGAAGTGTCCCGAGAGAATCTCCCTGTCATTTTTTGTTCATGGGCATTGAAGCCAGCTTTTAATTAGATGCTGGGTGGCGGTGGGCAGCGCATCAGCATAACGGAAAGCAACGAGGGGTAAAAAAAAAAAAAAAAGCTTGAAGGTGATATGGGAGGGAAATCTCAGTACTTAAAAAAGCTTGAAGGTGATATTTACATGCATTCAATTCAAGGGTGACAAATCACATTTATTTCAATTTCCATCTTCAACCGATTTATTGGTTTTGAAAAACAAAAAAAAAATGCAAACCAAAATTAGGGTAAATTCCTCTAATCCCTTTTGATTCCGCGAGATTGTCATTTTAGCTATCATATAAAGAAGTCTGTAAAATTTTTAGCACACGCATATGCTACCCAATCAGGATAAAAACGACCTCGGTAGAAAACTTCTAAAATACCACTTATTTTGGATAAAACCATTATCTATCCTGGACAATTTTATGTAACGGTTTTACCAAACAAGGCTTTCAGAAGAAACGCAGGGTTTGAACACATAAAAAAGCACACCAATGGAAATCAGTAAGTAGGACAGAACGACCCAAACACAGGTAGATGTTTGGAAGGAATGAAGGAATGAAATAATTGTTAGAGGTTAAATTATAAGATATCAAATCAAAGAGTGGTATGGTATGTGAGCAAATATAAACTACTAGGCCAAAGAACAAATTGAAGAGAAAATGGGGAGACTGGAATTCATTTCTTAGCAGTGTATATAGATTCCATAGGACTGCACAGCTACTGCATGGAATATTTAAATACGGAGGCTTAGCTATTCTTTGGAGAAACAAAAAAAAAATAATGTTGATAATAATGGAGATGGAAGTAGATGTCTGCACGTTAATCACAAAACGACAAAAAATAAATAAATAAATAAATAAATGAAAACGTGGAGCGTCGAATCGTGTGGACTGCGAACTCTACCGAAATCCTACGCCATGAAACGTTTCAAAAGAGCCTCACTGAATCCACCCAGTATTCTTTCAGCGTAGGCTGAATGGCTCGGAGACTGCGAGTGGAAGCGTAGCTTTCACACATTTATTCATTTCTGAATGACCCCAACCTTCCTATTCCTATCCGGAAGTCGAAGCAAAGTTGCCTTTGTCCTGGGGGCTCCTCCCTCAGGGTTCTCGTGCTGAGCTGGCAGGGGCCAAAGTGAAATTCCTTAGATATCCATTATAATATAACCATAGTGGATAGCACAACTCAGCATGAGGTAGAGTTGAAGAGCAGCAACAGCTTTTTGAAAACTACGAAAGAACCGTTCAAACAAGTAGAGATGTAATGAGGCCGCCATCCATCCATTTTCAGCTTCTCCGTCCCTACATGGGCCAGATATTGCCAGCTTTGCAAGGTCACCTGCTGATCATGGACACGACGTCCGGCTAACGTCGAACAAGGCCCATTCTCATTGATATCCAAGCATTTTTTTCTCCCACCGCACATCCTCGACAACGACCATACTCATCCAACGTGCGCCCGGCCCTTCCTGTCTGCTTCTAGCTAGTGACCACAGGGCGGGGACCAGATGGTAATGCGTGAATGCAACTGGAAAGGACTCGCATGGAAATTACCTGCATAATTAATTTCGGGCACTAGAAACAGGAGCGATCGCATTATATCCTGTTTGACTGATCTATTTTACAGGGGAAAAGCAAACGCAGCTTTTCCAACATGCATTCTGCTTCTCGGCTAGTGGACCAGCCTTTGGTGCTTACTTTCCAACTTCATCTTGGCAAAATTTCAAAAGTTGAAAGATCTGATGTAGGCAAACCATATATTTGAATAAACATTCCATACTCCATCAGTATTATCCAGCACACAAAATTAAAGTGTCTCAAACCATAACAATGACTTTCAAGCTGAAATGGAAGACATACGGCAGCCCATACGTATATGAGTTCAACCTAACACACCATTCTTAGATATATATATAGCCTCTCCAAGACTTGCTCAAGTCTGAGCCGTTAACTACCTGAATCAAGAAACAGATGAAGTCAATAAGGGAGAAAAAAGAAGCATGATATCTCACCAAATAGTCAATACAAGAGGAGAAGAGACTGTTCTAAATCAGTTATGTGGTCAGAAAGCCCCTTAAGCTGGATAAACACATCGTACATCGTCAAAGAGCATGACAGAAAAATAACTCTCCAACAACTTACCTACAGATTCCTCGAGACTTGAATTCTCTTCGACAATGACTCAGACTATGGCTGGCTTTTCAATGAACCAACCATTTCTGTTTAAGTGTCGGTGACGCTTTGTTGCGTTGTGGTCAAGTAACCACAAGGCATTCGGTTCAGTATCATCTACTGGCTACTTGCAGCTAATGAAGTTCTAAAATCCATACCCATATGTGCAATATTCATCACAGACCCGTTCTTTCCTAGCCAAAGGTCATGTACTCTCATAATAACATCATTCCCTTTACACCATACCCTTTTTAGGTCATCCAATCGTTTCCTGTTCTCAAGTCCTGCTTTTTTTACTCACCCCTTCCCCTGCACAAAAGCTACATCTACTTTCTAACTTTCTTCGCATCAAGAGAGTTGAATTCAATCAAGATTTCCTATTTTCTAATCACAGTGCTAGCAAATAAAAGCAGGGAAAAAACCCTGATCTGACTGATGCAGTCAAGAGGGAAAAGAACACAATTAACACTTGACCCCACTATTACTAATTTAATAGTACTCAGACAAGATTAGCAAACATGTAACAAGGTAAACTTTTGGATTTTTGCATGTGGACAAATGCAGATCCTTTCATACAACCAATACCAGTCACTGGAGCTAAAATGGCTTTTGTAACCCATGTGCCAAAACCATGGTCAAGAATGTGCAAACATGCAATGAGAAACACTCATCATAACTTTATAGATGAAGAGCAACCTGACCAAAAAAACAAAAGAGGTGACCTACGAATACAGCAAAGAAGATCATTCTCACATGTAGAGTCCTTCCGGCACCCCTTCCTTCTTCTTAAACATGACCTTCTCCTTGGCCTTCTTGAAATCAGCATGAGTTACCTGAAATGACAAGCAATAGAATAACCAAGTCATTACCATGTTCTTTAAATCCAAGAAATGATAAACAGTAAGCTATGAACAAGATTCCAATAGCAGGAATATCCATAGATAAAAAACAGTTTTATCTTTTTTTCCCCTGTTGTCATCATCATCATTATTATTTTAAGGAGGGAGACAGAGAAGCTAGTGGTTCATTACAATACCGGCCATTATAATGGACATATTTAGTCGAAATAATGCGAGACATTATTTGCTCGACATTTTTCATAATAAAACATTTCGAACTATCCAGAGAACATAAATTATTATTTTGAACTAACATGGAAACTTGAGTTTAAATCATTATCTAAAATGTGATGAATGATGAAAAAGTTAAATAGCAATTGTTGTTTCCTTTAGGTGATAGCAGTTGTGGAGAGATGATAAGTAATTAATTTAAACCCCTTGATTTCTATATATAACAAAACACAAATGACCTAAACCAAAATAACAACCATTAAGATTTTTTTTAATCCATTATTTGTACCTAGGCTCCCAATGAAATGAAGGTTAAAATCAGTTAAATCAAACAAATGGACAAAATATATATTCTAGGTCCCTCCAATCCAAATGATTCCTAATTATTCTAATTGGTCATGCTATACAGGACAACTCCATAGAAGGATACATTCTACGAAACAAAGCGGGTCAGATAAACTAATGAATAAATGAATAAGCCTAGACAAAGTGCCTATTCAAGTGAAATAAAAATGATACATGTTTCAAGCACATGATAGAAAGATATTATAAATTTTTAACTTTTGAAAATTATCTGAATACTTCTCTATGGGTAATGAGTCTACATGCAAGAGGACAATTCACAGCCCATAAACTGTAAAAGTCCTGTTTAGGTATATCATTTAAACCTAAAAAAGTGGCTTAAAGTTTAATAATCTACAGCTGATAAGTTAGCATGTTTTTACATCTGAACAAATCAAATGCTTACAAAAGTTAGACAACATTTAATGTCACTGAAAAAATGAAGTCTAGGGAGAAGGACAAAGTCATCAAGAGACTTGTCACCTTTAATTAATTTCTCAGAACGCACTCATTTCATGCAACATTTCATGCAACTAAACAGATTGGCTTACGACCTCTGTTAAATGAAACATTTCTTGCTTCGATTTCTCGTTCTGCTACCCTAACTTAATTGGGACAATGAAAATAGAAGAGATAATTCTTTAGTAAATTTGTTGGAGCACTATATGGAGCTTTAGTGAATAAAATATCTTTTGCTAACAATCTGGTTCCACGAGCCTAATTTGTTTGTGTACAACAAGGACTAAAAGAGAGTTCCCTAATGGTGTTGCTCAATTTATAAATTTGTTTTCAAGTCATTTGATTTATATTATAATCAGAAATTTAGCGCCATGTAACAAAGAAAAAGATTTAGCTATTAGTTCTGATTTTTTTTACCCATTTTGAATTTTACTAGTATTTTGCACCATTATAGTGGGGTCTAATGGCCATAAAAATAGCACTAAAAACAGAAGTCACAATAACAAATACAAAGTTAAAATTTTTAAATGAAAACGTGTCTTGAAATTTTAGATGTTTGCCAGAAAAAGGAATGAAGATCACGACATGAATACTGAAAATTAAATATGACAGACAGATATTTCTTGATTAGATCATTAGTACCAAGTGCTCTCTTCTTTCATGTAGAGAATGATTAAATTCCATATACCGCATGACTTTAGACCCAAAGCAATATTACAATCACCTTAACTACCAAAGTTTGACAATCCTTGCACCTGATGAGAAATATGACAATATGACAAGGCATGCCTGCAGCACCCACGCTCAACTACCAAATTTTGACAATCCTTCAACCTGATGTGGAAAATGACACACATCCATGAAGCATGCACCCTCATATTCACTAACCTTATCAGGTAATCAATCCCATTTTCTGATCCAGTTTACTGCAAAGAAATTCGCAGTCTTCCATCATAAATCATGCAGAAATATTTACAGGAAAGGCAATGGACTACAGTACCTGCCAATTAACCAAGTGTGAAAAACTGGATGCTAACTACTAAACTTTGATGGCCCTTGAATCTGATTGGAATATAAAAGTCACTATGATGAATCCATTCCCATGTTAACTCAAATAAAGAATGTAATCTCATAATTGAGGATCAAATTCACCAAAAGCAAATAGCAGTTTTGCAGTCTCCTTGCTGAATGCACCACTCATTCATGCACAATCTCAACTCAACTCATCTAAGCCTTTTCCCAATTACATGAGGTCAGCTACATATGAATCTGCTTCTTTCACTCTTTATTCAGGACCAAGTTGACATTCAAATTACAAATAGTAATATTTTTTTTAATTATTTCTATTCATATTAGTTTAGATCTACCTCTACCTCTACCTTACCATGGATTATTAAAAGATCACTCTTTCTAACTAGAGCATCTAAAGGTCTACGTTGTATATGTCCAAACCACCTTAATCGATTTTCTTTTATTTTATCATCAATTGGGGCTACTCCTATCATTTCTCTTATATGTTTATTTCTAATTCTATCTTTTAAAGTTTTACCATATATCTATTTTAATATACACATTTCTGTCACATTTAATTTATTCCTATGTTATTTCAATATTGTCCAACACTCTTCCATATAACATAGCTGGCCTAATAGCACTTTTATAAAATTTTTCTTTCAATTTTAATGGGATGCACTGATCATATAATACTCCCGAAGCACTCCTCCACTTACTCCATCCTGCTTTAACTCTATGATTCACATCTTCACCTATTTTACCTTCTTGCTGAATAATTGATCCCAAATACCTAAATATTTTACTAGTTGACATCTCTTGGCTTGCAATCTTCACTGTTTCTTCATTTGTATTTCTACTCCAACTAGAATTATATTTTATTTATTCAGTTTTAGTTCTACTAATCTTAAAACCTTTAAATTCTAAAGCATCTCTCCAAATCTTTATCTTAACATTTACTTCAGATTTAGTTTCATCAATCAACACTATATTATCTGCAAATAATATACACTATAGGATATCATTTTAAATATGTTTGGTTAATTCATTCATAACTAACACAAAAAGATACGAACTTTAGACATATCCTTGATGTAAACCTACAGAAATTAAAAATTCACCAGTTTCTCCTATTGTTATTTTAACAATAGTTATTCCTCTATTATACATATCTTTTATCAATTCTATGTATCTTTTGGTAACTTTTTTTTTTCTCTAAAGCCCACCATATTATTTCTCTAGGTACTCTATCATATGCTTTCTCTAAATCAATAAAAATCATATGAAGAACTTTTTTTTTTCTATACATCTCCATCAATCTTCTTAATAAATAAATAGCCTTCATGATCGATCTTCCAGGCATAAATCCAAATTGATTATTTGATACCAAAGTTTTAGCTCTTATTTGATTTTCTATTACTCTCTCCTATCATTTCACTGTATGACTCATCAGCTTAATCCCTCTATAATTTGCATAGTTTTGAATATCTCCTTTATTTTTGTATATGGTATTAATATGCTTTTTCTCCAATCATCCAACATTCTTTTAATTGTTACAATTCTATTAAATAAATTGATTAACCACATGACTCCAATTTCTCCTAAGCCTTTCCAAACCTCAATAGGGATTGTATGTGGTCCTAATTCATGCACAATACCGATCAAAATTGCAATTGACTAAATTTAAGAGATGGACTCTTGCAATATTATTAAAAAAAACATCAAACATCCATTCTCATATCCATTGATATTCTCAAAAAGATAGAGTTCTCTTGCAAACTCCAAGATTTAGTTCACCACAAACAAATATTGCAATCTCTAGCAAGATGTATCACCAATTCAAGTTAGCAAGATGTATCACCAATTCAAGTTTACTTTCAATGAAAATTGAATGACTAAATTTCCACAAGTTAAACGAATCTAAATAACTGGACAAGGAGGACAAGGCCTTCAGCAGTTAATGAACGAGAACAAATTCAAGCAAAGTCTGACAATTCACCTTTTAATGGTTCAATTAAGTTCGATAATGAATCTATCATCTGAAAGATCAAATACAACCTATTGGTTCTACCAATGAACATAAGCTACGTCCTCCATCACAAAGAATAACTCCAGTAATCTATCCCTTCATTACAATGGACAATTTCACCCATCCATTTAAACAGACAAGTCTTTCAGGTTCTCAGCTGTCCCCATTATGCTTGGACACTTTTCAAAATAATACTAATGTCCTAAACAGTGCAAACAATACTCCATCACGCCTGTGAGCAAAGTTTTGTTACAGCAAATTGTTCAAATTCAGACTCTTGTAGATTAATACAGGTGATGTGTACAAGTTGAATATCTGATAATTCACCCCCACCCCTCCAACCACCCATATTGGCATCCCCTATCCGTCCCTTCCTTTGTTCCCTATATCAACCCTTGTCTTGTCTTCTCTACAATTTGCCAAGCCCCAGAACCTACTTCCAACCAAGGATCAATCCAGAAATGCTAGCTTAAAAAATCTGGCCAAGATTGCTCTTACACTGATACATTGTGGGACTGATCATTGGGATAGATAACAGATTTAGATTATCTGTATTGTATTTCTTTGTTTCAGTGATCTAGGATTTTTGAAGTTGTAAATGGGTTTTGTTGATGCTGGATCACCCGATTTTTTTCTAGCTATCAGATCTCTCTCTTTTTTTTTGAAGGAAAAAGTCCTCTTCCTCCTCCCTTCCTCCTCCCTCTCTTTATCCTCTTCTTTTCTTCATTTTATCATCATTTTTCTTTAATTCCCCCGAGTCCACGTGTTGGATAAGTATTCATCTTTTATCTCCCTTACTACGTGGTCATTCGGTGATAATTAATAATAAGGATATTAAGAAGCTTATTCACGAAGGCAAGGATTTTCATGATGTCTTGATTATCTCGAGGGAATGTCAGAGTTGGTGGGGATATCAGAGTCAGAAAAAGGTATCTGGCTCTAAAAAAGAGGTTCAATGTCTCTTTCTGGATAAACGGCGGCTTTTCAGTGCTTGTCTTATTCGTATCATTTAAAGCGTCATGATGTTTAACATTCCTCGATTTGTGAGCCCCCTCTCCCCCAGGATTGGGGGCCGCCCAGGCTCTGGGGGCCGCCCAGGACTGGGAGCCGCGCAGGCTCTGGGGGCCGTCAGGGACTGGGGACCGCCCAGGATCTGGGGGCCGTCAGGGACTGGGGCCGTCCAGGACTGGGGGCCGCCCAGGCTCTGGGGGCCGCCCAGGACGGGGGCCGCCCAGGCTGGGGGCCGCCCAGGACGGGGGCCGCCCAGGACTGGGGACCCGGGGGCCGCCCAGGCTCTGGGGGCCGCCCAGGACTGGGGGCCGCCCAGGCTCTGGGGCCGCCCAGGACCGGGGGCCGCCCAGCTCTGGGGGCCGCCCAGGACTGGGGGCCGCCCAGGACTGGGGGCCGCCCAGGCTCTGGGGGCCGCCCAGGCTCTGGGGGCCGTATAAATACATGTATTATTATTTTTTAACTATTTCTATTTATTATCCATATCATATGCCCCCTCGCCCTTCTTCCTTGTATTTTAAGTGTATTGTGCACGTGCAAGGGAGAAGGGCGGAAAATTTGAATTTCAAAACGTCCAGTATTTGATAAGCGGCGTTTCGAAAAAGGGAGGGGGAGGCGCCTATCCCTAAAAGGATAGCGTCTTTTCATTTGTCTGGCTCCATTGGGGGGCCGCCACGTGTTCTTGTGGCGCTCGAGGCGTTGTGTCTGGTACTTATAAAGAAAAGAGGGAGCCATCCCTTTTCCTTCATCCTTAGTTTCGTGTCTTCTTGCGTTTTTTACTTCCTCAAGCCCAGGTCAGTTGATTCCTTCCTTTTCCCTTTCTTTCTTTATGGATTTCCCCATAGATAGGAAAGGTAAGGGTCCCATGGTTGAGCCCTCCCGAGAGGAGATCCTCCGAGCACGTCGACGGGCTCCGGGAGGGGTAGTCATCCGCGGGGACCAACCCGCTGCCGGGTCTACGCCGCCCGTGCCTAAGTTGTCGTTTCCATCTCCTAGGGTCTCTTCCCCGTCCACCAGCCGTGAGGTAGGACCTCCCGCAGTTATTTCTAAATTGACTAGACCGGCGGACGTTGCTTCCACCATATCCTCCCAGGACCTTAGGAACCTTAGGGCCCAGTTTGGAATTCCTGCTAATATTCAGCTTTCCGCTCCCCTTTCTGAGGATAGGGTTACCTTAGCGCGACCAGGTAAGGTCGCTTTGTACGAAGAGTTCTTTAAGGGGGGCCTGCGACTGCCCCTACATCCCTTTTTTGTGAATCTGTTAAACCGATATCAGCTTATCCCTGCACAACTCACTCCCAATTCTATCCGCGTTATTTTTTCCTTTTTGGTGCTTTGTTCTTTTCATGGAGCTTCTGCTCGACTTTCCTTATTTAGAGCACTATATAGGATTCGGAACCCGGTTAGGGATGGATGGTGGAGTTTTGCATCGAGGCCTAAAAGGGTCCTTAAACTTAATCTCCCTTCTAAGATTAAAGGGTGGAAATCTAGGTTTTTCTATGTACATTTGGAGGGGTTGGGTGTAGATTGGGGTATCCCGGACACCAGCTCTAATCAGAATGCGAGCGTTGATGAGAGAGATCGCGAACTCTTCAACACTCTTATCTCTACCGTTATACCCCCAGTAAAGAATTGTTATCGGAGGATAATCTCCGGGAGCTTGCTTTCGTGCCAGTGTCGCTGGCTGCAGCGCCGGTGAGCCTCAAAGAATTCACCTCTCCTTCTTTGTACTCTTAGCTATCATGTTTGGTGTCTCTTTGACTGACCCTATGTTTACTATATTGCAGCAATGAAGTTCTCTCGAGACTTCTTGGTATCAAATCTTCGCAAGAGAGAGAGGGGTGAGCATGACGCGGCGGGAAGTGAACCTAAAAAATCCCGTCAGTCCGAATCGGATCGCCAGGTTCAGCCTCCAGCGATGATTCCTGAAGCGACCTTAATAGAAGATAGTGAGGAGGAGATGAGTCCTCCGACGGGGATTCCGATAGGAAGTCCTGTCGAAAGAGAGCTTCCGGAAGTCATCCCTCCCCCCAATAAGAGTCCCGGGGGATCTGTAGGGAGTGCGGAAGCTGTTGAAGTCAATTTGTCGGTCCTTCTTTACCAAGGAAGTGGGCGCTCCTGCCCCCGCTCCTTTAGGAGCTTTAGAAATCTACCTCCGCCTCCTCCAGCGCCTAATCAGGGCGCTGGGTACAAAAGTTGTTTGTCAGAGACAGTTCTTCAAGCTCGCGATCCTGCCCAGGTTCCAAGACAAAATGAGGCAGGTAACGCAAGAAGAGTCCTTCGACACCATGTTCACAGCCGCGCTTCAGGTAAGGTTTTAATCTTCCTCTCCTGTGGTTATCGGATTCAGGTATTTACTGAACGTGTTTTGCAGATGTCGAACGGCCTTTTCGTCTTGCGCGAAGATTTAAACAAGGCCAAGTCTCGGAGCGCGAGCTTAGACAAGGAATTAGCGGAGACGAAGGTCCGAGAATCAAAAGCATTACACGATCTCCGGGTTATTCGTGAAGATTATCGGACCTGGCGAGGAAAGGGAGATGGAGTTGCAAAACCTAGACGCCCAATTGTCTGAGGTTCGGGCGAAGTTGTTGCCGACGGAAGAGAGGTTAAAAGAGACCACTCTTAAGCTAGAGCATACTGAGAACCGAGCCGATAATGCAGAGGCCACGGCTCGTGATGCCATGGAGAAGCTGGTTTTAGCTGAAAAAGACGCCAAGGATTCTCTTGACAAAGCTACAGCAGCGGTGACGGAGGCTCAGGAGAAGATAGCTATAGTTGAGGCCAAGGCCCGGGAAAAGATAGCTGAGATTGAGGCGAGGCCCGGGAAAAGGTAGCTATGGCTGAGGTCAAAGCTCAAGAGAGGGTGGCTGCGGCTGAAGCCAAAGCTCAAGAGAAGGCAGTCATAGCCGAAGCCAAGGTTCGGGACGCTATTAAGAACTACAAGGGCTCCCCGGACTTTGAAGTCGGAGTTCCAGGAGGCCGCTCTGGATGCCTTCGTTCAGGGCTTCGAGATGTGTAAGCAGAGGTTAGGCCGACACTTTAATTTAAAGGACCTTGAACGCTTCCGAGCCGTGGACGAAGAAATCCCTGACGCGGAGGTTGAGGACACGGCGGGTGAGATAGTGGCGGCCAATCTTGTTGTAGAAAAGCCTTTTGCCGAGGAGCCGGCCTCCGACCTCAATATAGAGAAAGAGCATTCAGGGAACTGATCGGGGATGTCTAAATTTGTTTTGACTTTAATTTTAGCTTTTTTGTCCTTAACTTGGTCCCTTTAACGGACCTCTTTTTGTTATGATCATCTGTTTTATTTGAGGAGACTTTATAAAGTTCCTTAATAGATTGACTTTAAACGAGAAAACGCTCTCCTTTACTTATTTGGTGTTTTTAATATTTCATTCTATGTGTTAGCTGAAAATCATAGTCATCGGGTAGTTTTCCGGTACGTTGTATTAGGATATAATTCTTAGAATGCTAATAAAGTAGCCTAGGGACTCCTATAGGGGAGTTAATCCTGTGTTCATAGAAGCAGAAAGCTATTGAGGCCGTGGGGTTATTTAATATTTATTTCAGTTTGGGGCCGCTTGGGTCATGGACTTGAACCTCCTCAGGGGCGAATTACGCGGCCTGGGGGTGTCCTTTGGACTGTAGGGCCGCCCAGGAGTTGTCCACTCGCAGTTTGGGGCCGCTTGAGTCATGGACTTGAACCTCCTCAGGGGCGAATACGCCGGCCTGGGGGTGTCCTTTGGACTGTAGGGCCGCCCGAGTTGTCCACTCGCAGTTTGGGGCCGCTTGAGTCATGGACTTGAACCTCCTCAGGGGCGAATACGCCGGCCTGGGGGTGTCCTTTGGACTGTAGGGCCGCCCGAGTTGTCCACTCGCAGTTTGGGGCCGCTTGAGTCATGGACTTGAACCTCCTCAGGGGCGAATCACGCCGGCCTGGGGGTGTCCTTTGGACTGTAGGGCCGCCCGAGTTGTCCACTCGCAGTTTGGGGCCGCTTGAGTCATGGACTTGAACCTCCTCAGGGGCCACGCCGGCCTGGGGGTGTCCTTTGGACTGTAGGGCCGCGAGTTGTCCACTCGCAGTTTGGGGCCGCTTGAGTCATGGACTTGAACCTCCTCAGGGGCGAATACGCCGGCCTGGGGGTGTCCTTTGGACTGTAGGGCCGCCCGAGTTGTCCACTCGCAGTTTGGGGCCGCTTGAGTCATGGACTTGAACCTCCTCAGGGGCGAATCACGCCGGCCTGGGGGTGTCCTTTGGACTGTAGGGCCGCCCAGGAGTTGTCCTGAAGAATTATCTAAAAATATGTGTTCAAATATGCAGACTTATTTAATATTTGGACAAATATATTACATCATTGGTAATATGGTCGAAGATTGTCTGCATTCCACGTTCCGGGGGATTAGCTGTCCACTTAGGTCTTCCAGCTGGTATGCCCCACGGTGAAGAACTTCTTTTACTCGATAGGGTCCTTCCCAATTTGGAGACAACTTGCCCCCTTCCGTCGGCTTGGATATCGAAGCTTTTCTCAGAACTAAATCTCCCTGACGGAAATTTTTTGGGCGGACGCGGGCATTATAATACTTTGCTACCTGCTGTTGGTATGCCGCCATCTTGATTCGAGCCCGATCTCTTGCTTCATCAATGAGGTCAAGATTGGCTCTCAAGTTAGGGAGATTGTCTGCTTCGTTGTACGCTTCCACCCGGTTACTTGGTAAGCCGATTTCAACGGGAATAACAGCTTCGGAACCAAAAACCAAGTTGAAGGGCGTTTCTCCAGTTGGTGTTCTCGGTGTTGTGTGGTATGCCCAGAGTACACTTGGAAGCTCTTCTACCCACCTCCTTTGGACGTATCCAGCCTGGTTCTCAGTCCCCGTAAAATCATGCGATTTGTAACCTCGGCCTCTCCATTAGACTGTGGGTGGCCGACGGAGGTGAACCGTTGCAGGATGCCAAGATCAGTACAGAAAGTCCGGAAGGTGTTGTTGTCAAACTGTCGGCCGTTGTCGGTGATGAGGGTATGCGGTATACCATACCGACAAATAATGGCCTTCCAGAAAAAGGTTTTAACCTTAGCCTCAGTAATTTTGGCGAGTGCTTCAGCTTCAACCCACTTAGTAAAATAATCAACGGCTACCAGTAAGAACTTGCGCTGCCCCGACACTGGAGGGAAAGGGCCGAGGATGTCCATGCCCCACTGAGCGAAGGGCCAAGGAGCGGAAAGAGAATTTAACTGAGAAGATGGTTGCCGCTGAATGTGGGCATACCGCTGGCATCGATCACATCTTTTCACTAGCTCGGTTGCATCCTCTTGCATGGTGAGCCAGTAATATCCTTGTCGGAGGGCTTTGCGTGCTAGGGATCGGCCTCCGGAATGATTCCCACAGATGCCCTCATGAATCTCTCTAAGGATATAATCTGCGTCAACGAATCAACACACTTGAGGAGGGGCTGAGAGAAGGATTTCTTATAAAGTTGGCCTTCTAGTAGCACAAATTTAGAAGCCCTCCGCTTAAGCAGCTTAGCTTCCCCACGACTAACTGGGAGAACACCATCTTTCAGATATTGGATATAAGATTCCATCCAGGTTTCTTCTTGGATAATGGGCAAAACTTCTTCAGTAGCTTCAATGCTTGGTGTTTCCAGATACTCAATGTAGGTTTGCCCATAGCACTATCGACCGAGGTAGCCAGTCGGGCTAACATATCGGCCCTGGCATTTTCACCTCTGGGTATATAACTGATGGCAAAATGATCTAGTAAGGAATTAATAGTCTAACCTTGTTCAGATATTGGGACATTATAGGGTCCCGAGCTTCATACTCCCCTGCCACCTGGGCGGAAACAAGCTGTGAGTCAGTGAAAACCCGGAGATTCTTAATCCCCATTCCATGTGCCAACTTAATTCCGGTCAGTAAAGCTTCATATTCAGCTTGATTATTGGTGGCTTCAAAAAGGAAACGAAGAGCATATTCTAACACCGTGCCTTCCGGGCTAGCAAGGATGAGACCAGCTCCGCTACCTTGTGAATTAGAGGCTCCATCGACGTGGAGGACCCACATTTCGTGGTCCTCCCCCAGCATCTAAAAGGATCCGGGGAGGTTCTTCTTGATATGGCTCAGACCAGGTGCATTCTACTAGGAAATCAGCCAGGACCTGGGACTTTAAAGATGCCCTGGGTTGAAATGATAAGTCGAATTCCCCTAGTTTGATGGCCCATTTGGCTAATCGGCCAGAAGTATCTGGTCGTGACAAAATAGCTCTGAGAGGTTGATCAGTGAGGACGACTATAGGGTGGGCTTGGAAGTAGGGTCTGAGTCGTCGGGCAGAAACGAATAAGCGAAAATAACTTTCTCCGTTTTAGAATATCTTTCTTCCGCACCATGGAGCACCTTGCTGGTATAATATACAGGTCGTTGAACAGCATGGTCGCCGACACGCACCAGAACAGAACTGACGGCTTCCGTCGAAGCCGCAAGATATAGGAAGAGCTTCTCCCCTTGCTCCGGTTTGGATAACAGGGGGGGCGTGGACAAGAATTCCTTAAGTTCTTCAAAGGCCTGTTGACAGTCTTCTGTCCACTCGAAGCCATCTGCTTTACGTAAGACTTTGAAAAAAGGTAAACATCTCTCGGCCGATCTGGATAAAAATCGGCTTAATGCTGCTATCCTTCCGGTGAGTTGTTGCACCTCTTTTTTGCACATAGGCCGTCTCATACTGAGAATGGCTTGAATTTTCTCCGGGTTTGCTTCAATCCCACGCCGAGTGACTAAGAAGCCCAAGAATTTTCCGGCTGTAACTCCAAATGCACATTTGCGCGGGTTGAGCTTTATTTGATGGAGCCGGAGGTTGTGGAAAGTTTCTTGCAAGTCGGCGATATGGTCTGAGATGCAGGTGCTTTTTGTTAACATGTCATCCACATATACTTCCATATTGCGGCCAAGTTGGTCTTTAAAAACTTTGTTCATCAGCCTTTGATAGGTAGCTCCCGCATTCTTCAACCCGAAGGGCATTACTTTATAACAATAAATGCCCTTCTCGGTGATAAAAGAGGTATGCTCCTCGTCCAAGGGATCTAATTTTATCTGATTATACCCTGAGAAAGCATCCATAAAACTGAGAAGTTCATGCCCAGAAGTTGAATCCACCAGTTGGTCGATCCGGGGCAATGGAAAACTGTCCTTAGGACAAGCCTTATTTAGATCTGTGTAGTCGATGCATATTCTCCATCCTCCGCTAGCTTTCCGGACCATAACCACATTGGCTAGCCAATCAGGATATCGTGCTTCTCGAATATGACCGGCCATGAGCAATTTGTCTACCTCCTCGTCGATGACCCTCTGCCGTTCAGGGCAAAACTCCTTTTCTTCTGGCGGACAGGGCGGCAGCTTGGGTTAACATTAAGCTGATGAGTAATCACCTCCGGAGGAATCCCGACCATATCCGTTATTGTCCAGGCGAAGACATCTGCATTCTTTGACAAGAAAGTTAGGAGTTGATTCCGGACCTCGGAAGAGGAGCTCACCGATCTGCACGATCTTAGCGGGATCGTCTCCCAGGGGGTACGATATCAAAAGTTCCGCTGGCTCTCCTCTCTGCTCGACCTCCCTGGGGTCAAATGACTCAGCAACCGGAGGAATATTAACCATCTGAGGACTAGGGGCTAAATGATAGCAGGGTCTGACCGAGCCTTCCTCTCCATTCATCATACCGACCCCTAGCTTGGTAGGAAATTGCACCAATAAGCGCTTAGTAGATATAACTGCATCTAACATATTCAAGCCGGGACGGCCAAGAATGGCGTTGTAAGCCAGGGGGACCCGAACTACCAGAAAATCCAGCATAACCGTGCTTTGGCAAGGTGGTGATCCCGCAGTAGCTGGCAAAGTAATTTCGCCCTCTACCCGGATGGGGTCTCCAGTGAAACCAACTAGAGGGATAGCTACAGGCCGAAGAGAATCCAGAGATAAACTCATTCGAAGAAAAGCATCATAAGTAAGCACATTAGCGGAGCTCCCACTGTCAACTAAGATTCTTTTTACAGGATGCTTGGCAATCGTCATCGAAACGACGACGCTGTCATCTTTAACAACACTATTTCCCGCTATATTTCCCTCAGAGGGGATTACATCATCTAACTCTTCGCCTACTCTTGGTCTTTTAGAGGATGAAGCTTTTCCGCGGGAAATCATACCCACCATTCTTTCTGTCGGGGTATTATCAACGCCAGCTTGAGCGGGAGGAGGTCCCATCAAAGCTGGTAGAGGAGCTTCTTTCTTCTGAACATATTGCCCGAGATGTCCCCTCTGAATTAGCTCTTCAATGGCCTGCTTCAAATTCCGACATTCTTCGGTGTCATGGCCATAATCCCTATGGAAACGGCAATAGCGGCTCCTGTCGCGGGCGGTGCCCTT
This sequence comes from Calamus simplicifolius, assembly GCA_900491605.1. Taxonomy (NCBI): domain Eukaryota; kingdom Viridiplantae; phylum Streptophyta; class Magnoliopsida; order Arecales; family Arecaceae; genus Calamus; species Calamus simplicifolius. The sequence goes on from UESW01004906.1 coordinate 428,287, forward strand.
CTTCATAGGGGGCGGACGCCGTAGATAAGGCTCGTTCTCAATTTCCATAAGGATGTGAGTTCGGGGTGCTAAGAGGGGTGTAAGATGGTCTTCCCTGGGAGCTTGGCTCTTGCGACGATCGACCGGCCGGCGCGAGAGCTCGGGCTTTTTAGAAGGGGGTCCGCTCAACTCTGGGCGAGTGGACCTTTTGTTAGTTCTCTCCTGGGTACCTCTCCTAGATGAGTCAGCTTCGTCGGCGCGGATATACTTCTGAGCACGGCCCAGGAGATCAGCATAAGAAGGAGGTCTTTTGTCCAAGGAATAAGTAAAACGGGAGGGTCGGAGCCCCCGTTTTAAAGCCAGAGTGGCTACGGCATCTTCAAGATGGTAGACTTCCAGGGCCGCCACTTTGAAGCGGGTTATAAAGTCTTTCAAGGATTCTCCTTCTTGTTGTTGCACGGAGAATAAGCTATCTGCCACCCGAGGGATCTTTCGACAGGCGTCGAAATGAGCCAGAAAAGATCTCTCCAGTTGTCGAAAGGAGTCAACACTACGCGGGGGTAGGCGAGAATACCAGACACGGGCCGCCTTACGGAGGGTGGCCGGAAAGGCGACGCATAAAAGAGCATCCGTCGCCCCTTGGACCTGCATGATAGCCTTATAGCTCTCCAGGTGATCTAAAGGATCTGTAGTACCGTCATAAGGGTCCAGCTGAGGAAATCGGAACCTCCTTGGAATGGGTTCCTCCATCACCCTTCGAGTAAGAGGGGGGCGGGTATCGTAATCCGACCCCGGTTGATTATTAATCCTTTGACTGAGCTCCTCCAGCCTACGATCTTGCTCTTCTAGCCGCTCTTCCACTCTATCAGTCGTTCGTCCTCTGACAGGTTCAGGGGAACTGGAAGGAGACTGATGATGCCACCGGCCACGCCCCCCATACGGTTCCTTCCCTCCTCGTCGCCCAGAAGGTGGGCTGCCAGGGGAACGGGACAGAGAACGCGAACCGTCATGGGAGCTTTGGGAGCGCCGTCTTCCTGGAGAATAAGGGCGAGAGGTTTCGTCGGAGATCTTCCTCGAGCTGATTGTCGGCTAACAAGGGTAGTCGACCTAGGTAATGGAGGTGGCTCGGGCTGTAGTCGAGCTCCTCGAGAATGTCGTTCTTGCAGCTGTTGGACCATCCCAACGAGAGTTTGAACTTGTTGGGTAAGGATTGATAATGGATCTTGAGGAATAGCCGGAGCCGGCGACGTAGAGAAGGAGACGGAGAATTCGGTTTCGCCGGCTGGGAAGCCCCAAGAGCTGTGAAATCACGATTGGGAGGCGAAAGATGCCCCCCAGACCAATCAGTGGGATCTTCTTCCAGAGATCTGGAGCTCATATTCGTAGAGTCGTAGAACAGGTTTATCTCACTGCTCTCACGATGTAATCCCCCTACCTGGCGCGCCAATCTGTTGATGCTGGATCACCCGATTTTTTTCTAGCTATCAGATCTCTCTTTTTTTTTGAAGGAAAAAGTCCTCTTCCTCCTCCCTTCCTCCTCCCTCTCTTTATCCTCTTCTTTTCTTCATTTTATCATCATTTTTCTTTAATTCCCCCGAGTCCACGTGTTGGATAAGTATTCATCTTTTATCTCCTTACTACGTGGTCATTCGGTGATAATTAATAATAAGGATATTAAGAAGCTTATTCACGAAGGCAAGGATTTTCATGATGTCTTGATTATCCCGAGGGAATGTCAGAGTTGGTGGGGATATCAGAGTCAGAAAAAGGTATCTGGCTCTAAAAAAGAGGTTCAATGTCTCTTTCTGGATAAACGGCGGCTTTTCAGTGCTTGTCTTATTCGTATCATTTAAAGCGTCATGATGTTTAACATTCCTCGATTTGTGAGCCCCCTCTCCCCCAGGACTGGGGGCCGCCCAGGCTCTGGGGGCCGCCCAGGCTCTGGGGGCCATCCAGGACTGGGGACCGCCCAGGATCTGGGGGCCGCCCAGGCTCTGGGGGCCGCCCAGGACTGGGGACCGCCCAGGATCTGGGGGCCGTCAGGGACTGGGGGCCGCCCAGGCTCTGGGGGCCGCCCAGGACTGGGGGCCGTCCAGGACTGGGGACCGCCCAGGATCTGGGGGCCGTCAGGGACTGGGGGCCGCCCAGGCTCTGGGGGCCGCCCAGGACCGGGGGACCGTCCAGGACCGGGGGCCGCCCAGGCTCTGGGGCCGTCAGGGACTGGGGGCCGCCCAGGCTCTGGGGGCCGCCCAGGACTGGGGGCCGCCCAGGACCGGGGGCCGCCCAGGACCGGGGGCCGCCCAGGCTCTGGGGGCCGCCCAGGACCGGGGGCCGCCCAGGCTCTGGGGGCCGCCCAGGCTCTGGGGGCCGTATAAATATATGTATTATTATTTTTTAACTATTTCTATTTATTATCCATATCAGGTTTAAATAAAGGGTTGAGATTAAAAGATCTCAATCCTTATTTGGGAGTTTATTGAGGCATGCTACTGTAGCATTATATTTCAAGGTACTGTTCATACTACAGTACCATGACTAGTGTTCAATTGCTTCCAGAGGCAGTTTCAACATTTCAGGATTAGTTTAGGGTTGTCATTGTTATAAATAGAGGTCTTAAGTCTACAATTCAATCTTGGCATTGCTAAATAGATCTTATTAGAGTGAAGATGTTGACCGCAGACTATGGTTTCAAATCTTGGTGGGATGTGCTGCCGAACATCGGGATAGGATACCATCCCAAGTGTAGAGAGACAAGACCACCCACCATCATTTCAATATTTCAATTGGCATGCACTAGGACATCCCCCATCCCAAGTATCAAGACATTGTGGCACAACAGTGCATTCTGTTGCATGGAAAGACCAGGACGGTTCCATCTCACAAGATTTAAAAACTTGCTATAGGCCTTTCTTTTCTTTTATTTTTCTTTTCTCATTTTCTCTTGATCAACTCTATCTTCTCTATGGGATGCTATATCAGATCTAATCAGATAATTTTCTTCATGTAGCTTTTCTATAAGGCTACATAACACTATCTCCTCATCTCATCTTATCTTCTGCAGATGCCCCAAAACCATCATTGCCTGCTTCCCTTGTGATGGATCCATTAAGAGAAGCTAGTATGAGAGATTCAGCCAATATGACAGTCATTTGATACATAGAGAGGCTTGTAGAGGTTAGAACAAGCAAAAGAAGCATATTGAGAACTCAACTCTAACGCATTACACCATATCAATTTTGTCCAAGATGGGGCTTGCCTTATCCTTTCAAATAATGCTAGGTTTAGGTCAAACCTTTTGATTTTAATTTAGACTTGAACCGAGCCTGAAATGTCCTCAAATAATTTCGGTTGGCCCACTATGCTTGATGTCTATCGTTGTACTGCCCTCAAGTAACTCAAGCCAGACCAGACCTAGGGTACTCCAACCCAAGACTGGCTTGTTACTAGCTCTAAACAAATGGAGCTCTTTTTTTTTTATCTCCAAATTAACACCAAAACCACCCTTGAATTTATGAAGAATCGCTCCAACAACAGCATTGGACTTTCATAGTTGGATAACTAGAAGTCAAAATTATTGGACTAAATTTCTTTAATATCAACTACCAAGTTGAGGATACAGTTTTGAGCACCCCATTAATGCGCTAGAATGAGGTGGCTTATCTTACAACATATTAATAAGTGAACTGAATTTGCTCTATCATAGCTATGGGTGTTTATGTTTTTAAACCATTGTCGCTTCTCCAAATATCATGAACTGACTGCAGCTTATTAATAGTTACATCATCTATTTGTGACAATTAAAATTTCCTTGCTTAATTATAAAACATCTTACAAGACAAGTAGATTGTGATCATGACATCGCTCTATGTTTATGTGTTAGGTTTTATTTGAATGTCAGTGCATGTATAATTTTATCTCTAAGCCATTCATATTAAACGATAATTTAAACAATCACAACCTGTGAACATTACTTTTAAAAGAAAAAAGAAAGAAAAAACTGCCATTATCACTGTTGACAATCTAAATCTTACCTTCATTCTGCGCTCTCTTAAAGCAAGCAAACCAGCTTCAGTACAGATTGCCTTGATATCAGCACCAGAAAACTCATCCTTCGTCATAACAAATTCTTCCAGATTAACATCATCTGCCAACGTCATTCTGGATGTATGTATCTACATAAAGCAAACACAGTTTGAATTCAACAGGTAGTTGCAAAAGCAGCCGTAGAACAGACTTGCAAAAGCAACTGATAGATGACTAACACTGTGATACAAGTCTATGGAATATAACACGAAGGGATATGTGGCAGTAATTAAATACGCTTTAATTACTTTGCATGAACTTTACCTGAAAAATGCGTCGCCTTGTTTTAATATCTGGCAGAGGGAATTCAATCTTCCTATCAATTCGGCCAGGTCGAAGTAAGGCCGGATCAAGACTTTCGATTCGATTTGTTGCAAGAATAACCTTAACATCTCCTCTCGAGTCAAAACCATCCAACTGGTTCAGCAATTCTAACATAGTTCTTTGTATTTCACGCTCTCCTCCAGAATGAGCATCATATCTAAAGAAAAAACCCAGCAACGATGGCTCAATAACATCTGTTATCGCTAGAAAATACATCTATTGTACAAGCATATGTAACAGTAATTCCATTTCAATACCTCTTAGTGCCAACTGCATCAATTTCATCAATGAAGACTATTGAAGGAGAAAGGTCATCTGCCACCCTAAAGAGTTCTCTAACTAGTTTTGGACCATCACCCAAGTATTTCTGAATCAACTCACTTCCGACAACACGCAAGAAAGTTGCTGATGTTGAATTAGCAACAGCCTGAAAAAAATCATGCTCAAAACATAATTTAGAATTAAACTAGGCGTTGCAAAATGCAGAAACATTCAATTACAAAAGCAGGAAGAAAAAAAACTTTGACACTTTGTAATTCAATCTGCATGGGCATAGCAAAAACATGATTTTGCAGATTCTTCAAAAGAGCTCATTATAGTTCAAGCACCAAAAAAGCCTTCATCAAATAAATTTTGGTCAAAGCATCTGGCAGTCCAACAGCACTCCTAATAAATGTTCATTTGTACCTTTGCAAACATTTGATTGGCAAAGGCATAGAAAAAACATAATTTTGCAATTTCTTCAACAGTTCATGTACCCTGATATTAGTCAGAGCATTTGTCAGTCCAGAAGCATCCTGATAAATGATCATGGGCTTCAAGAGAGAGGAGTATGTAAAGCCTACTAGCTGATACTCAGATTTCAGAGAAAAAGATATGCATGCAAACAAGTGCCACAAAAAGGGGTGCTGTGAACACTAGCGAATCTACAGTATCAAGGTCATCATATGGACAACCTAATTTAAGAATTACGAAAGTGCACAGGAAATACTGACCTTGGCAAGCAAAGTTTTCCCAGTTCCTGGCTCTCCATATAGTATAACTCCCTTAGGAGGCTTAATCCCAATGTCTTCATATAGCTCAGGATGGGTCAGAGGAAGTTCAACTGCTTCTTTGATTTCTTGAATTTGGGCATCTAAACCACCAATATCAGCATAAGACTCCAGCGGAGCTTTTTCAACCTTCATCACAGAAACCATAGGATCGACTTCATCTTGTAGAAGCCCAACAACAGAGAGGACCTGCAAAAGGTTTATACGAGAAATGAATAAAAACTGCAATAAATCAGCATAGAAAAAAAATCTCCATAGAATTTAAGTAGCTCACAATAATAAGCAATTCGAGAATATATATGGTCATCTGGGCTTCAAGTTAGATCCAGTCAATCTTGACTAAATGATGGATGGTCCAACACCATCCAACCTGCTGAATATGATCGACTTCCTCCAAACTCCTTGCACACCAAAATCATGCGATTTTGAGACTCCATACGTATGCATTGACCAGTATAAAAAAAGGGGCAGTTCAAATAACACGAATTAAGATATGTATTTTGAGCATTTGATGCTTTGGGTCTCCAAACATGTCAATTTTTGATATGCAAGAAGTTTAGAAATGGTAGATCAAATCCAATGGATAGGTATTTCTAAATGTCATATTAAGCAAAGGTTTATGATTATGTAGAACTTACTAAGCACTGGCTTATTGTCATTCCATGTTTGTTTTACCATGATATACAATGAAAAGCCAAAAGCAGTTTCACTGGCCATTTTTAGCACTAAAATTTCTGCCAAAAATCAAAAAAAAAAAAAAAAAAAAAAAAAAAAAAACACAACATGTGCAAAATGTCTAAGATGAAGATTTGGCTCAAGACTTAATGTTGTTCACAAGAATAGGACTTTAAGACGATACTAGATTTTATGGCATGCAATCTTTTTGTGTAGGCCACATGAATGAATTGTGTGACATTAGTGATCTTCTGTTTTCAAATGCCATAAAAAATAATTAGTTTCCAACTAGATGTACAGTATTGTGGTTGATCCAATGCTGAAACTTTTTTTTTGAGGAAGGGGGGTGTCGGGAGGGGTGGTTTTAAAATCAGAATTAGATTAAATAACATTATTCTGTGAGTACAATGCCTTAAATAACTAATTGAATAATCTTTCTTCATTCTTCATGTCCCCCAAAATTTATGGCAACTACAACTGAAGCATCATCACAACATGCAAGTGTAGGTCAGAGTTTACATAAGAAAATTACTTTTGGCTATCTTAATGGAACATAAGAAATGATTTTATTTTGTTTAACAGATCTCCTAAACCTTACAACTTGATTTTGGTGCAGTCTCATACTTCACAGTCATCTTACCATTTATCTTTAATAAATCTTTGTGCCTCTGTATAATGAGGAATCTATCAAGACCAAAATCCAAAATTGCCACTGCTACCTTTAATCTTCTCCATCCAAATACCATGAAAGAAAATCCTACTGAAATTGTCACTCAAACTAGTCAACCATCCAAGACAGAATTGAAGAAACTAAAAACTAACATTTACTAATTCATCAAAACCACATCATTGCACAATTAATATACAGCACAAAATGGTAAAGTTGGCACACTACCAAATTCTGGAACCAATAAAATTCCTTGCCTGTCAGTTTTAGGCTCTGTTTGATTGGATAGAAAGAGAAATAAAATAAACTTGAACTTGCACAGATATGAAACTTCTTTCCCTTTTTTGGGTAGTTAAAAGAAGTTTCAGGGAGAGAAAAATAAGAACAAAACTTTTCTCTATTAAGCCTTCCCCCCAAAAGTTGACAATTTTGAATGCTATCAGCAAGTGGTTCAAGAAAACCACAGCATATCTACTCTCTCTACAATTTTCTTAGATCAACCAAGCATAAGGAAACCCCTAGTTTTCTTTTCTTTTTCTTTTTATAGTTTATTCCTCTGATTTAGTTTTCCTTTTTCTCCAATTCCTTTGGACAACTAAACAGAACCTCAAAGCATGTTGTTTAAAGCATTTCCTCAAGTGATGTGAACTGAAGAAAAAATTGACATTTTCCAACTTCTTCCCCCATCAAACAACAAAAGAGTTACCAAGGTTATCCAATTTTTTTAAAACTGCCCATGCCACATCAGATCTTAGGATGTTTTATGTTACAATCACTTCTAATATCAATGGAATATGAGGTTGGGTTGAACCATGAAACCACACTAAGATTTTGATCTTCCAATGATACATACTTAATGTTTACCAAAGCCAATATGTATATTCATTCAACAATACATGTAACTTAAAGCAAGTTAGAGCGGAATTGGACTACAAAGACAAAATGCCATGATGAGAAGATGAGCAACAAAATGAAGATAGAACATTCATATACATGAGATGAGGCACTAATAATGTTAACTATCAAAATGCGAATATGACCATAATACAAGTATGCAAGTAACAGAAATAGGCATAATGCACATTAGAATGAAACAGGACATTAATGGAGGGACAAGAAACAAACAATTAGGAGAAGATAGAATAATGATGTATCCACCACCAAGGGGGGAATCGACCATTTCTTCCAAAAAGTTAGAATATCATATGTTGGTGGCTTATAGAGATTTGACCTCCACCCCATGGACCTTTGATATGAACCATATGTCTCCACAATGACCTCTGCAATAAACAGAACTATATTAACTTAACTTAATGATAAGGAATGTGCCATTTTCCTACTTTGGCTTTTAAGGCATGCCTCAAGGACAAAAATAGTTCTATGGACCCTCTTTGTCTAGATTCTTTCCATGTCTAGGGTGATATCCTATGTGATTAATAAGGTACTTTTCTTGGGAGGTACCAATCTTTAGAGGCCTAATGTCACGTTTTACAATTGGTCAACAAACTAAGGTTAATCCTGCCTATAGCTGTGTTCCATGGCTAATTTGATAGGAAGAGGTGTGGATGATGATGACAATGATGACCTATTTAGGGAAAACAAAAAGAAAATTGGCTGCCATAACTTAGCCTAGAAAGTATATCAATTTTCAACGTCAAAAAATCACCTTTCCAAATCCAGTGGTGCATTATCATAATATTTGACAAAAATAAAGAACAAAAGATGCAAGGAAAATCAAAGAATTATCAACCAAACAATATCATCTACGAGTGGCAGAAATTAGTTTTCATCATACCCAGCTATCTCATCTCTTCACCAAAGATGACACCAGATGCATATCAGAGACATAACGCACGATCCCAATAAACCAAACCAATTACCGATATATATATATATATCGGTCAAAGAAAAAACCCTAACCAATCCACCATCTTCCTTCCTCGTGTCCAAAAATAGGTATCTAAATACGAAACCCTAGATCATCAATTAAACACTTCATACACCCTAAATCCAAAACATGGAAACCCCGACAAAAAAAAGCTCCTCCCAAGTCACAAACCCTAAATTCATAAAACCTCGATCCGCAATCAGAGAATAAACAAATCGCGGTCGAAAAGGTCATACCTTGTTGTGCATGAGTATCGCGCATCCCGGCTCGAGCTGGTCCTTGTCCACGAAGGAGAGGATGCTGACGTAGTACTCGGGCCCGACCGAGGAAGAGACGATGGCGTGGTTCTCGTCGATGAGCTCCTCTAAGTTGCCAACGCTCATGGGGGATCCCCGGAGGTCGTCGACCTTGGAGCGGTCCTCTTCGTTCTTGTCCTCGTGGGGGCGGAGGCGCTCCTGGTTGGTGACGAACTCCTCCTCCATGAGGAGGTAGTCCTTGATGCGGTCAAGCTTAAGGAGGCGGAGGCGACACTTGGTGAGCGGGGTCACGGTGGGGAGGCGGGCAGCGGCCTCGGGGCCCTTCTGCTTGCGCTGCTTCCGGCCGACGCGGGACGGCGGCGCCGCCGGCTCGAACTTCTTGTCCTTCTTATCGCCGTCGTGCTTCCGGTCGCCGGGGAGGCCTTGCTTGTTCATTCCACCGGGCGTACCCTGACCCATGACTGCCGCTGAGCTTCGAGAGGATTAAAAGGGGATGGGATTTCTCTCTACGCCTTCTTGTTTGGGAGAGAAGAAAGAAATATAAGGAAGGAGCGAGGAGGGGAGGGGAGGGGAGGGGCGGGGAGAGGCGACGAAGCCTTTTATGTTCGGATCGGATCAGGAAAGACCCGAACCCGAACACAAGCGCATGTGATGACGGATCATACAACTCATGTATGATGTATGCGGAATGGTTCGATTCCATTAACACTCAAAAACAGAGTCAACCTAGTTAGTTTTGAATAATTCAAACGTACGAAAAATTGAGCCTTTGCGTCTAATCTAGAGTACACATTAAGTCATCATAAATTGGGATAACTTGATTGTAAAGAAAATAATTACTGTCTAATAGTTGATGTGGACTTTTTTTGCTGTGATTCGAGTCTTTGCTTTTTATATGAATCTAGAAGAATGATACCTATAAATGAATTAATTAGGATATGAGGAATTGTCTTTTTTTTTTTTTTTTCTTTTTTGTACAACCGGACGATCATACAATATGGGTACGAGTAAGCTTTTGAATATCAGAATATAGAATTTGCTGAAAAATAAAAGGCAAAGGATCACCCTATCTCCACCTCCAAAAACCCGAATGGTGAGCCACTGACGCAGCAACCCAGTCGGCTACCGTATTTGCTTCCCTATAAGTATGACGAATTTGGACAGCATGGGCCTCCCTCAGTATGGTCCAGATGTCCTGTAAGATCGAAATGGCAGGGGCAAGGGGCCATGGTCCCTCCGCAGCCATCGAATCACAGTCAAGGAATCGCCCTCAATGATAAGGTTATGAGCATGAAGAGACCGAACCGCATATTTGATCCCTCCCAAGCAGCATAGAGCTCAGATATCGGAACTGAGGAATCCAGAGTACCAAGCCCACCAGCGGCCAATAAATCACCCTCTGGCCCACGGATGACAAAGGTTGATCCAGCTGATCTCCCGGACACTACCATCAAAGTTGATTTTGATAAACCCTGGAGGAGGGGGCTCTCAAGAAATGAAAACCGAGTGCCGGTTCGCTGCCGAAGCATCAGGGGAACCCCAGAAGCCAGAAGAGTCAAAACCACATGAATGGGATCCACGAGCACAATCAGTCACCAGGGATCTGATTTTCCTAATGATCTTGTGAAAAGAAGTACTGTCATATGTAAAGTAATCTGGTTCCTAGACAACCAGATCTGATAAGCCGTAGCCGCCCAAAGGGCACATTTATACTGAGAGGCCTTCCGGAGATCATCTAAGAAGAGGGAACATAAAGAGTCAGTCTGATCCGCTCTACAGTAATAGCCTACTGACTGCCATATCCTAACAACTCTGGGACAAGAGAAGATGACATGATAAGTAGACTCCTCCTCCAAACCACATATCGGACAAATAGGCTGGATAGGCAAGCCCCTCCTCACAAGCAAAGCACAAGTGGAAAGACATTCCCACATAATCTTCCATATAAAGAGTTGAACCCTAGGAAGGATAGGGAGCTTCCAGATCCATCCACCGTCAACCGGCTCTGAAGACTGAGGCCTGGAGATCTTAACCAGATCCTTCATGGGGGCCTTAGGAAGACAAGATCTCCGCCAAAGTCTACAGTCTGAGAAAATACCCTGGGTAATCGGAATGGACATAATCCGACGAGCAAGCTCCTCACCAAAAAATCGGGACATCATCGGACCATGCCAAGAGGGAGGATCAGAGGAGAGCAACTCCTGCACTTTCATACTGGTAGGGACATCAATACTATAGAAGGAAGGCTAGCGAGATAGTGGTATGTCAGAGATCCAGGTATCCTAAATAATCTCAATAGAAGAGCCATCTCCAATCATCCATGATGTGTTTTCCATAACAGAGCTACCATACCGACAAACCTCCTTCCAGAAGAAAGAATGCCGATGCGAGGTCTGCCCAATCGAGGAGGAAGTCCAATCTCCATATCTCGCTTGCATAAAAGAGCTCCATAGACTCTGCGGCTCCAGAATGAACCGCGAGGCATGCTTAGCCAACAGAGCCTCCCTTCTAACAGTCAACGACAGAATCCCAAGCCCGCCCTCTTGGATTGGAGTACAAACCCTCTCCCAAGACAATAGATGAACACCATGCCCATCCTGCATTGAGGCCCATAAGAAGTCCCTAAAGCATCTCTCAATTCTCCCAAGGCAAGGAATCGGGATGGCTGCATTGGAAAGAAGATACATCGGAAGGGAGGAGAGAACTGTGCGGATTATAATGACCCTAGCCATCATAGACAAACCCGTAACCTGCCACCCCTCAATACGCTGTCGAACCCTCAGTTCAAGATCATAATAGTCAGCACAACGGGGATATCTACCAGTCATAGAAACACCCAGGTACTGAAAACGGTCAGTCTGAGACGAGATACCCAGCATGTGGACAATAGCTTCCTTGGTAGCTCTAGAGCTCTTCGGACTGAAGCTGATAGAAGACTTGGATATATTAACTTTTTGACCTGAGACCTGACAATAGTGCTGAAGGATGTCTACAAAAGAAGAGCCTTGGCTGAGGTAGCCCTCCCCATCAAGATACAATCATCAGCAAATAATAGATGAGAGATCGCAGGACCCGTAGGGGAAGACATAAAAGGGACAATACGGCGTTCAGCCTAAGCCTGATAGAGGGCACGTGAAAGATCATCTGCTGCCAAAATAAACAGCAGAGGGGATAAAGGACATCCCTGACGCAGCCCAACAGAAGAATAAAAGAATTTAGTCATGCTTCCATTAATGATCAACGAGAAGGAGGGCCTCAGAATGCAAGCCATAATCCAATCGATGAACAGATCATCAAACCCAAACTCCAGCAAAGAGTGGTAGGGAAAAGACCTGCTAAGTCTATCATAGGCTCTCTCCATATCTAACTTGATAGCCATAAGGGACTGCCTGGCCGGGGCTCTCTGAAGATCATGCATAACCTTCTGAGCAATAAGGACATTGTCGGAGATGCTGCACCCTCTGATAAACGCTCCCTGCTCCAGAGCTATAATGCGAGGCATCACCAGGCGGAGGCGGTCAGCAAGCAGACGAGCGCATACTTTATACAAAGTGGTGCAAAGGCTAATAGGCCTAAAATGCTGAGGGAGAGTAGCATTATTACATTTGGGCACCAAGGTAATAAGAGTCCGATTCCACTCCGTCGGGATGTCCTTGGCTTGAAAAACTAGAAGTATCACTTGGATCACCTCCTGACCAACAATGTCCCAATAGTGACGATAGAAGAACGGAGGAAAGCCATCTGGCCCAGTGGCCTTGTCCTGCCCAAGCTCCCATAGAGCCATATGAATCTCATCCCCTGTGATAGGTCTGATCAGCCTTTCATTCTCCAGGGAAGAGACCTTCCTAGAGGTAGGGACCTGGGTAACCGGAGAGCCGAGACCAAAGGACTCTAACCATCTGGCCTGAAAGAAGTGAAGGAGCTAGTCCCGAATAGAAGGAAAATCCTCATGATAGCCCCCTGAATCATCGGCTAGTCTCCGAATCATGTTAGCAGCCTGCCATTTCAGAGTGGCCTGGTGGAAGAATCTCGTATTGCGGTCCCCTTCTCAAATCCATTAGATCCTAGACCGTTGCCTCGAGTAAATCTCCTGCTGGATAAGCAAAGCAGTGGTGTAAAGCAAGCTTGGCCTGAAGAGCAAAGAGATCTGAGGTCACTAGAAACCCCTCCTGATCCTCCTTAGCCTGTAAGAAACTAATATCAGCTTCAAGTTGTTCCATCTGCCTAACCAGATCACCAACCTCCAGTCTATTCCATATGGCCAATCTTCTTTTAACCAGCAAAAGACGGCGAGAAAGACGATATATAGCATTGCCCTGGATAGGAATATGCCAGACCTGGGAAATGATAGATCGAGCCGCCGTGTATGATGTCCAGAACTGCTCAAATCTGAACTGCCTCCTATGATATTGATCTATCATCGTAGATATAAGAATATGGCAGTGATCAGAAGCTATCCTCGGAAGATGAGCAACAGAAGCTGAAGGGAACTTCTGAAGCCATTGTTCTGAGCCATAGCTCTATCCAGCCTCTCCCAAATCCGAGTAGAACCTTGACGATTATTACACCAAGTAAATTGGGGCCCCGAAAACCCCAAATCCAGAAGGCCAACCGAACTGATGAAATCCCTAAATTCAGAGATGCTAGCAGTGGTAGTGACCCTTCTTCCCCCATGCTTTTCATTAGCTTCAATGATACAATTGAAATCACCAGCTACAATAGAAGGGATCCCTCTAGCTAGGAGGAAATGAAGATAAGTCCATAGAAGCCGTCTCTCCCAAAAATCAGTACTGCCATAAATAGGCAATAGAAGCCAAGGATTGGTAGAGCCCTCTGTAACAAGAAGGCCTAAGTGCCGATTACTTTGATGAACAATATCAACTTTTACCGCTGAGGAACGCCAGATGGCTATAATGCCTCCAGATAGACCCACAGCCTCAACCGCATACAAGGACCATTTTCTAACTATCTGCCTCTAAAACCAGGCCAGACTGTCCCCCGCCAGCTTGGTTTCTAAAATGACACAGATATCAAAATTATGGATTTGCAACAGTCTATAAAAAGAGGGTCGAAATGATGGCTTCCGAGGTCCTCTGACATTCCATAAAAGGATCTTCATTTAGCAGGAGGAGGAAGCTGGGATCCCCCCTGCACTTCTGCCATAACGCTGTCAGGGAGACATTCAAAGGATCGAATGTCTTCCATAGGACTCAGAGATGAGCAAATCATTCCATCCTGGATCTCAGTAGTCCGAGGAGAGATAATAGAGGACCTCAATCCTGGTCCTTGACCCTGAATAACCGGCGACAAGGGGTCACAGGAAGAATTAGTAGCCGTTATGGACTGGGCCTTCTTCGCCCCTGAGCCCCTAGGCTGATAGTCCTCTGAGGATCCCTGGACATCATTGGAATGTTGTACCTCATGAACTTTAACTTGTTTGTCTTTGGAGACAGAAACTCCACCTTTACCTTTCTTTTTATCACATTTAGATTTTATCCGGGGGGCTGATACTCCGCAGGACGGGCCCGCTTTAGGGGACCAGGGCAAACATCCCTACTCCCCATTTGATTAACTTCACCCACATCCAAATCCAATGGAGCAAAGGGATTTTTAGTCTGCACTGATTGGGGGAGAGTATCATCCGGCTTCTGAAACTCAGCTAAAACTGGCACACCTACACTGAAATCGGCACGCTCATAGGCCTTCAACCCAAACACAGGCACTGAAGCTTCCCTGGCCTTAGACCCAGAAGAAAGGCCAGAGCTCTCCGCCTTGGAAGAATCCTCCTTAAGTCCTCTGGCTCTCCTCCAGCGAACCGACTTCAACTGAGCAGACCAGCCATCATCCTTCGTCCCCAGGGCAGAGGCTTCAGCAGCGGAGGATGGAAGAGGAGCAGAGTTAACTGGGCTTACATCCGGCTGCACCTTCCTGCTACCCTCCGACTGAGACCCCTTCATCACTTTCCGTTGCTGGACCGCCGACATCCACGCACCGAAGAGGAGAGTCTCCAACGACGAATCAGATGCATGCCTGGCCGGAGAGAAACATTTGTCAGAGAGGTGAAGCAAGCTGCATGTCAGACAAATTCCTTCAAGCTGCTCGTAGACGAACGATTGCCAGAATGGGCCATTCGCCCCCCTCACCCGAGAGCCTGGCCGGAGAGAAGAACTTAGCTCAACTCTGGCACAAACCCGGGCATAACCTCCCCTGTTCATCGCCACTGTGGCCGAGTCAGCATAGATAAATTGACCCGCCATCGAGATGACTTCTTTGAGAAATTCCTCCCTCCAATACTCAATCGGAAGGTTGGGTAACCTGATCCACAGCAGCGCAGTGGAAATGGCATCCGCCACAGGGACGAAGTCCGGTTTCCAAGCTTCCGCTGCTGCGGCTGACCGTTAATGACCCAAAGTCTCTGCAACACTAAATCCCGGACTTCAGCATCCGCAAACCGAAAGATATAGCTCCGATATGCCAGGTTAATGGGGAAGATTTCACCGGAGATGCCACCTCGCCGGAACTCCCGGATGAAAGCTTCGATTGGGACCCAACGGTGGAAAGTTCTCATCAAGACTGCCCTCTGCTTCCAAACCTGGGACTCAGCTGCCAGCTCCTCCACCAGTAGTTGGATTACATCGGGGAAGAAGTCCTCCAGCATCGCCACCTCCGCCGGCAACGAAGAAGAAGACACCCATTGGAAGCTAGCATTCGTCGTCCGATACCCTGAAGTCCGGCCATCGGATACTCCATCCGAAGCCATGGGACGAAAGAGGAAACAGGGGAGCCCCTGACCAAAACTCATGAATAGTCGGAACGAAAAGAAACGCCGGAGATCAGCCGGGAAGAGACCGAAGCACTAATCTTAAAGCAAGATCCAGGCGAGAAGAGAACTTTGCCACAGAAACCAAATCAGCTTTCATTTCACTTGGAATTTTCTTTTTAGAGTTTAGGCGCTACTGATTCTTATAATATCATCAACTATATGGCTATTGGCTCGGCCAAACAGTCAGATCAATCTATAGATTTGATAACCATTACAAAAGTCAAATTAAATAGTTAAAAAAGGAGTAAATCTAATATCGAGGCTATATCTCTCAAATGAGAAAAAAATCTATCATAACATTAATAAATACGGTGCACATGCAAGCATCATTAAAATGAAAAATGCCTTTTTATCAACCTCCACTCCCAAAGAAAAAAAAACCAATTTAAAAGAAAATTAAGAAAAAAATAGATAAATACAAAAGAGGCAAAAATATACTAGAAAAAGCCAAAAAATAATGGTCTCGATAACCATAGCGACCCTGATGTTAGGTTGAGAAAAGAAGAATCCCATTTGCTCTCGCTTTTGTTCTCTGCTTTCCTCTCTTTTCTCGTGTCTTCCGCTTTGGAAAGGTCAGCCGGCATCCTCTGTCATCCAACTAACGCGAAGGGCTCGGATGGTGCCAAGAGAAGCTACGGCCTCGACGTCAACCCTGATTGCAGTTGCATTGATGCCAGAGGCCTTCTTTCTAGCCTAATATGGCCGGTTCAAACCGAGAGGAAAGCCATGAAAGTTTTTGCCAAGATTTGAGCCTTGTGCGTTATTCTAGAGACATGCATTCTCGTCACTTTCTCGGCCTTCCAAAGTATTCTTGAGATGATTAGCATCACAAGCCCAATTATTCGATTGGTATTTTACGACGATAGTTTATTTATTAAAGGTCCTTTGATCATGCATAGTTATATCAAAATCTCTTGTGAGTTGTGAGCATGACATGATAGAAACCTCACAGGCCTAAGTGCAGCTCATTTACAAAATAGACCACTTTTCCTTACTCCTTCGAGCCCATGGGCTGTCCAAACTTGGTTGGGCTTGCCCTCGCGCAACTACAGCCCATGTCGTTGATGCTCCCTTGGTTGCATGCATATTTATTCCGCAATATTGGGAGAAATTTCAGTGCAATTTCCTGTGGACTGAAAGTTTGTAATGTTATCATCTAGTTTTCCAATATGTAATTGAAGTGCACTTGAATTTAAAGGATCTTGTAAGAACTATGGATGAATGATAATGGTTAATTCAAGATGCATCAAAAGCTGTTTAACTTGATTGCATCATGTAGATGCCCAATATTTGAATTTGATGCCGCTACAGTCCTGTAAAATTGTTAAGAGTTGGACTTTGTGCATTGGATATGGTGCAGGTCCCGCGCATCACGAGCAATAATTGATCGCATATGCTAGATAATTTTATCTTTTCATCCATCGTATAGGGCGTAGCCAATCAACGTCCGATGCATGTCCTCCTACACCGTATGCGGTGCAGGAAGACTTTTTTCATTGTTAAATTATACAAACTAAAAAGCCTATCTGAAATGAGCATGCTAAAGTGAATCCTTCCCTCTACCTCTAGACATACATAATCTGACATTATCAAATATGATATGACATGCCATGTACAATCGAGAAGATTAGGCTAGTGAAAGGCATATGCATGGCTTTCGCCTATGAAATAGAAGGACGACACTCAAGGAAACCCTCTGCCATGGTATCCTCCACATTGAAAGGAGAAAGCTCTTCTGGAGGAAAGGGATCTCCATGTCCATCCGGAGAGAATCATGCAACAAAGCATTCAAGGTTGATTAGCAAGGAAAAGGAGCTGGGTTGCTAAGAGATTAGCAAGAATACCTGTGGAGGGAAGGAGACTAATGGTAATCAATACCATCTTTGAGTGTTGGTGACCACCGATTGTTCGAGAGGTCAGAAGTAGGAAGTGTCACAGATAGGAGATTGAAAATCTTCACAAACTTTTCAATAGATTGATGAAGTTCTATAGCAATAAAATCCATGATGCTAGATTCAAATGGAGACTATCTTACATCAAAAGGACCTTAGGCAAAAGATTGGGGTTCGGCTACTAGGCTTCAACTATGAGAGAAAGTAGAGGCTAACGAAGGTGTGAATTGGGCCAGGTCATTGCTTTCTTTTAATAAATATAGAGCTAGACAATGTTGGTCCGGGTCCATTTTATTTTGAGACTTTTGATGTTCGTATAATGAGCCTTCGTACATTGTCAATTTAGCATGGCAGGTGCAGATGAATGGATCTCTGATAACTAGGTTAATTGAAAAGCTGCAAAACATAAGACATGCTCAAGAGATAAAATAAGAAAGTTATGAACAATTTTTTTAAGCAAGCCAGTTCTTTTGAGAAGGAGATTAAAGTTATTCAACAAAAGAAGGATAAAAAAAGGAAAGTTAAGTATTGATGATCTTTAAAATTTTAAGAGTAGATTAGAGAATATTGTAGGCTATTGAAACAATAAGATCTATAGCTTCAAAAATCAAGATTAAATTAGATCAAGGGGTTATCTGAATTCTAAATTCTTTCATCAAACCATTGTTTAAGAATGAGAAGAAACCAAATTGTTCCTTTGCTCTTCAAATAGATTAGTTTTGGAGTTAGACGATGATATTAGAATGAAGCCTAAAGTTTCTTTCGGTCCTAGACATAGAGTACTAATTCTTCTTCAATTGAATTTTTTGGAGTTTAGTCTAGTTCAAATGAGAAGGTTAGAGTGATGCTGGGAAGAAAAGTATCAAATGACAAGATTCTAAGTGTTCTTCGATTCATGAATTATGATAAAACTTCTAATTTGTACGGCTTTCCTCCATCTTTCCATAAAAAATATTAGAATATCATTAGTAAGGATGCAATAGCAAAGACCTTTGATTAGGGCAATATGTCAATTGCATGAAAATTTATCTTTATTGCTTTGATTTTTATGAAAAATTCCTACGTGTTCCATCCTTCGTAATTGCAACACTATAGACCTATTAGCTTACGCAATACTTTTTATGAATTGGTGGCAAAAATTATCACGTTACGAATGAGAAAGGTTATACATAATCTAGTGTCAGAGAAATATGTTACATTTGTTCTTGAGAGAAACATCTTTGATATATTATTATTGTTTAGGAGGTAATGCATTTTCTTCATAAGGCTTCATTTATAGACCTTTGATGGCTATTGAATTAGATATGAAGTCAATATATGATATAGTCGACTGAAACTTTCTTATTAGAGTTTCCTAACATTTTTAATTCCTAAAAACTATGGTTGAATGGGTGAGAGGGTGTATGTGGTTTCCCTTTTTTGTTTTATTGGTCAATGGAATGTAGTAACCCATCTTAATAATGGTCCTAATTTTATTGACTAAACGTATCTCCTATTAAAGTGATAACAGCCCCCCTCCCTTAATTCCTAAACGCTCGCTTGATGGGGCATGCGTTGAAGGAAATGGGTATAAAAAGGGACCCCATCCTAAGGTTTCAGAACACGGTTCTCTCAAAAGAGATCCTAAAGTTTCAGAACAAGGTTCTTGAGAGAGATCCTAAAGTTCTCAGAACAAGGTTCTCGAGAGAGATCCTAAGGTTCTCAAGAGAGAAACCTAAAAGCGGAGGCATTGGAATTGAGTCCCTGATCAAGAGCAATCATGAAGGCATACACCATCTGAATGCGAGAGCTCGTTGATTAGAAGACCGATCCATCGAGAGGAAGAGGGAAGATCAAGAGGGAAGATCAATCGAGATCGTTAAGAAAGGAAGATCTCCCGTGCAGTCCAAAGAAAACCAGGAAGATCGGATTCCTTACCACCATTAAATAATAATGGCTGGAGGTAATTATGTTTAAGCAAATTAAGTCTAACATTTGGTATCAGAGCGAGGTTAAAACTTCTGCCTTATTTTGGAGATTTCTATTAAGTTTCTCTTTTCAAGCAATTAATGCCGCGCGTTTTCCGTTTTTAGTTTTTCGGATCTCAGGTTGGTTTCGATCAGTTCTTATCTTTGTTCACGGAATTGACAGAAACCATTAAACCTATTTAAGATTCCGATTTTGCGGAAACAAAACGTGGCTTCTTTCTTTTCTATTAAAGATTTCTTTCTAGCATTAAAGGTTTCCCGGATTTCTTTTTTTGGTATTAAAGAGATAGCATTAAAGAAAGAAAAAGAAAAGAAACGTAGCATTAAAGAAAAGAAAAACTAAAGAGAGAAATGCAGCGGAAACGTGGCTTCAATAACCACATCGGTGAAATATTAAAAAGGGGAGAGAAAACTTTCGGTTTTCGTTTTTCTCGCTTATGGTCTTTCCGTTCTCTCACGGGATTTAAAATCTGGATTGGTTGGATTTTAAATGCATTTATTATCTGTTTAATGTTTTATTAAATCATGTAACATGATTTATTTTTATCATTTGTTTCTTGAGTTTAAATTTTTGTATTAAAATACGCCTCCTGAGTCTCTATGCCTACGGTGTTTTGCATAGACTGGCCCAAGGGAATAATGAGCTACGGCCGGACGTGTTTTAATTAACAAAATTTTTTTCTTAAGATGATAATTTTAAAATTTATTAAATAGATATTGAAATGTTATCTTCTGTTCTGCATACTAGATTTATTCTATGCATGAATTTGGTGGTAGTGTAAAAATCACAGTGCAAATCCTTTCAAGGTCTGATTGGTCAGTTGGTGTCTAGAAAGGTAAAGAGATTGTGGTTACTTAATTGGTTCCGTTGACTGACCTAAGGAAAGCAACGGGGGGACCCCCACTTCTCTTTCACTGGCCTGGCCAATTTGACTAACTCGGATCTTGATTTGGAAATGTTACGTTGATTAAGATCACTACCTAATAATCATGCTAAATTGGTTAATCTATATGCATATAATGTCATGTGATCAATATGATGTTGATTAATTGAGGAGTAGCCACAGCATCTTTGATTAATCAAAATTATATATTAAGTTGCAAAGATCACATAAGGTTAGATGACATTAATTGTGACTAATTATATTAATGTAATGAATCTTATCCCACAGGAATTTTTGTTGCACTAATATAATTAATTAGGATGCGATAACAAATTATTTTCTTAATTACCCACAGGAATTAAGAAAGGAATATAATTTGTTAGTCACATCATTAAGCTAATGAGTCTATTTGAGTATAATAACTTAGCCCACAGGTAGTTATTGTATGTTATTGATTCATGTTATTGCATGTTTACATTGGTAAAACATGACATCAAGTTATATGCCTCAAATTCAATTACATGAACATGATTTATTTTTTATGCAGCTATTTGCCTGTTAATATTTCTGATATGAAATGTGACATTCCCGATTTAAGTGGTGATAATTATAAATTATGGAAGGAGAGAATTCTTCTTCAATTAGGGTGCATGGATATTGACTATGCTATCAGGAAGGATGAACCACATTTAGTTACATCTACTAGCACTCAGGCTGAGATTGCTGCGTATGAACGATGGGAACGGTCCAATCGCCTCAGTATGATGTTCATACGTACTAAAATTTCTGCTAGTATACGTGGTTCAATTCCTGAGTGCAAAAATGTCAAGGAACTTCTGAAGGCTATTGATGCACAATTTGAGTCTTCAGATAAGGCAATGGCTAGCACCCTAATGACAAAATTATCATCAATGAAGCTCACTTCGGTTGGAGGTGTGCGTGAGCACATCATGAAGATGAGGGACATTGCGGCTCAGTTGAAATCCCTAGAGGTTGAGATGTCAGAATCTTTCTTGGTGCACTTTATTTTGAGCTCACTCCCACAGCAATATAGTCCCTTCAAAATATCTTACAATACACATAAGGACAAATGGTCAATTAATGAACTTCTGACCATGTGTGTTCAAGAGGAAGGGAGGCTGATTTTAGAAATGGGAGAAAGTGCACATTTAGTCACTCAGAGAAAGACTAAAGCTCCCAAAGCCAAACGCAAAGGAAAGGGTAAAGTATCCATCCATACAGAAGACAAGAAGGAGTCCAAGTGCTTCTTTTGCAAGAAGAAAGGACATATAAAGAAAGATTGTCTCAAATTCAAAGCTTGGCTTGACAAGAAAGGTACTCTAACCTCATTCGTATGTCATGAATCCAATTTGGTTATATGTCATAACACATGGTGGATTGATTCTGGTTCTACAATCCATGTTTCAAATACCTTGCAGGGTTTTCTAAATCAAAGGAAACCATTGGGAAGTGAACAAAGCATCTATTCAGGAAACAAGATGGGTTCACATGTGGAAGCAATTGGAACGTGCAGACTTATTTTACATTCTGGTTTTGTTTTGGATTTGGAAAAGACATTTTATATTCCAAGTTTCTCTAGAAATTTGATTTCAGTGTCAAGGCTTGTACCAGCAGGATATTCCTTTAATTTTAATAAAAGCTCTGTTGATTTATTTTATAAATCTAAGCTTATTGGGAATGGTACATTGTCAGACAATCTTTTCCAAATCAATCTGAAAAATAATACCACCTATAATGTGATGCACGCCCAAACTGGTATGAAAAGATGTGTTATAAATGAGAATTCCTCTATTTTGTGGCATCGGAGATTAGGTCATATCTCCATTGAGAGAATTAAAAGATTAGTAAAAGATGGAGTACTTGATACTCTTGATTTTACTGATTTTGACACTTGTGTGGACTGCATAAAGGGAAAGCAAACCAACAAGTCCAAGAAAAATGCCAAGAGAAGTTCGGAAATACTGGAGATCATACATACGGATATCTGTAGCCCAGATATGGATTCGTATGGTCAGAGATACTTCATCTCATTTATTGATGACTATTCACGATATATGTATCTCTACCTACTTCATAATAAGAACGAAGCATTAGATGCCTTTAAGGTATTTAAGGCAGAAGTAGAGAAACAATGCGGCAAGCAAATTAAAATCGTGAGGTCAGATAGAGGTGGAGAATATTATGGTAGATACACTGAGAATGGACAAGCACCTGGTCCGTTTGCTCGGTTTCTTGAAGAAAATGGAATTGTTGCACAATACACCATGCCAGGGTCTCCTGACCAAAACGGTGTAGCTGAAAGGAGAAACCGGACATTATTGGACATGGTAAGGAGCATGATTGTCAGCTCTAAGTTACCTAAATCCTTGTGGACTGAAGCTCTTAAAACTGCTGCGTATATATTGAATCGGGTTCCAACCAAGGCTGTTTCCAAAACGCCATTTGAGTTATTTAAAGGTTGGAAACCGAGTCTGCAACATATACGTGTTTGGGGATGCCCATCTGAAGTAAGAGTCTATAATCCACAAGAAAAGAAACTAGACCCAAGGACTATCAGTGGATACTTTATTGGATATGCTGAGAAGTCCAAGGGTTATAGATTTTATTGTCCATCTCACAGCACTAGGATTGTGGAATCAAGAAATGCAAAATTTCTTGAGAATGACTTGATCAGTGGGAGTGATCAATCTCAGTATTTGGCTTCTTCTGAGAAAGATCATTCAGTTATTCCAGCTTCCACTTCAAGTGAGGGATTGGTTGTTATTTACAGCACTCCTCAAACTCAATTAAGTGCCCAACAACCAGTCATTGAGATTTCACAAGCTGATGGTAATCTAGAAGATCGTGTTGTTCATCAACAATCAGTTGTGCAAGATACTCCTCAAGAGGTCATTGATACAACATTAAGAAGATCAACTAGAATAAAGAAATCAGCAATTCCTAGTGATTATGTTGTGTATCTACATGAATCTGACTATAACATTGGAGCCGAAAATGATCCTGAAACGTTTTCACAAGCCATGAGTTCTAAGGAATCAAACTTGTGGTTCAATGCCATGAAAGAAGAGATGGAATCTATGGCATCTAATCGAGTCTGGGATCTTGTTGAGTTGCCTGATGGTGTAAAAGCCATTGGATGTAGATGGATCTTCAAAATAAAGAAAGACTCACAAGGCAACATTGAAAGATATAAAGCAAGACTCGTTGCCAAAGGATTCACTCAGAGGGAAGGAATCGACTACACGGAGACATTTTCTCCTGTATCCAAGAAAGACTCTCTCCGAATAATTATGGCATTGGTAGCTCATTTTGATTTTGAGTTACATCAAATGGATGTGAAGACCGCATTCCTTAATGGAGATCTAGAGGAAGAGGTTTACATGAAACAACCTGAAGGATTTTCCTCTAGTGATGGTGAGCATTTGGTTTGCAAACTTAAGAAATCCATATATGGATTGAAACAAGCCTCACGTCAGTGGTATTTAAAATTTCATGATGTGATCTCTTCCTTTGGTTTTGAAGAGAACATCATGGATCAATGTATATACCAGAAGGTTAGTGGGAGCAAAATTTGTTTCTTGGTCCTATATGTGGATGACATTCTACTTGCAACCAATGATAAAGGGTTGCTACATGAGGTGAAACAATTTCTCTCTAAAAATTTTGATATGAAAGATATGAGTGAGGCATCTTATGTCATTGGCATTAAGATCCATAGAGAAAGATCTCGAGGCATTTTGGGATTGTCTCAAGAAACTTATATCAATAAAGTCTTGGAGAGATTTCGGATGAAAAATTGTTCACCAAGTGTTGCACCTATAGTGAAGGGTGACAAGTTCGCTTTGAACCAGTGCCCTAAAAATGAACTTGAACGGGAACAGATGCACAACATTCCATATGCTTCAGCTGTTGGAAGCCTAATGTATGCTCAGGTTTGCACAAGACCTGACATAGCATTTGCAGTAGGAATGTTGGGAAGATATCAGAGTAATCCAGGTTTAGACCATTGGAGAGCTGCTAAAAAGGTCATGAGGTATCTTCAAGGGACCAAGGACTACATGCTCATGTATAGACAAACTGATCATTTGGAGATAGAGGGCTACTCAGATTCGGACTTTGCTGGCTGCGTTGATTCTCGAAATCAACATCAGGATTTATATTTATGTTAGCTGGTGGAGCCATATCATGGAGGAGTGCAAAGCAGACCTTGACTGCTACCTCTACTATGGAAGCGGAGTTCGTTGCTTGTTTTGAGGCTACATCGCAAGGTGTATGGTTGAAGAGTTTCATCTCAGGGCTTAGAATTGTTGACTCCATTACTAGGCCAATTAAACTGTACTGTGACAATTCAGCTGCTGTATTTTTGGCTAAAAACCATAAGAGTGGTAGTCGAAGTAAACATATCGACATTAAGTATTTAGCCATAAGAGAACGTGTTAAAGAGAATAAAGTGGTCATAGAACACGTTAGCACTGAATTGATGATAGCTGATCCTTTGACTAAAGGCATGCCAATTAAGAAGTTTAAGGATCATGTGATAAGAATGGGAGTTGGTTCCATGATATAATTGTATTGATAACAATTTGTACAAAGAAACTCTTATTTCAATCGTTTGTTTATTTCTCATTCAGGTGTACACGTTATATGACTTTTGAGAAATGACAAACTTTTCTTTTGGACTCTGAATAAACATATGGTTTATTCATTATGTTATGTTGTCACATTTGGAATGGTGATAAAGAAATTGAATGCATTGTAATACATAGAAGATAATACTCAATTATAGAGGACCTATCGCTATGATTCATGTATTTAGTTTCTTGTTCAGTGTTGATAAAATATACGGACCAAGTGGGAGAATGTAGTAACCCATCTTAATAATGGTCCTAATTTTATTGACTAAACGTATCTCCTATTAAAGTGATAACAGCCCCCTCCCTTAATTCCTAAACGCTCGCTTGATGGGGCATGCGTTGAAGGAAATGGGTATAAAAAGGGACCCATCCTAAGGTTTCAGAACACGGTTCTCTCAAAAGAGATCCTAAAGTTTCAGAACAAGGTTCTCGAGAGAGATCCTAAAGTTCTCAGAACAAGGTTCTCGAGAGAGATCCTAAGGTTCTCAAGAGAGAAACCTAAAAGCGGAGGCATTGGAATTGAGTCCCTGATCAAGAGCAATCATGAAGGCATACACCATCTGAATGCGAGAGCTCGTTGATTAGAAGACCGATCCATCGAGAGGAAGAGGGAAGATCAAGAGGGAAGATCAATCGAGATCGTTAAGAAAGGAAGATCTCCCGTGCAGTCCAAAGAAAACCAGGAAGATCGGATTCCTTACCACCATTAAATAATAATGGCTGGAGGTAATTATGTTTAAGCAAATTAAGTCTAACATGGAACTCCGTCTGATATTTTTCATTCAAAAATAGGGTTGTAATAGGATGCCCACTCTCTCCATATTTATTTATTCTTCATGCAAAAGTGCTAACGAAGTTGATTTCTAAAGAAGTGCAAGGTGGGTCTATTTATGATTATAGGTGTAACCAATTGAATTTGAGGGTGGGTCACTTATGTTTTTCTTGACCATTATCTTCTATCATCTAGAGCTTAATTCAACAATTACTATAGTTTTAAGGAGGCTATTGCTAAGTATTGTATCCAATCTAGTCAACTAGTTAGTTTTAACAAATTTCTAGTGATGTTTAGCTTAAAAACTTTCGTGCTTATTGCATGGAGTTTAAAATAAAAAATCTAGAGATTAGAAGGAAGAGCGATCTGGGTCCTTATTCGGGGCTTTTTTTGGAGGAATAAACCTAAGAACTATGGGTATTCAGTTTTTGAAAGATAAAATTATTCAATGGCTAATATCATGAAAGTGGAAATCCCTTGCTTCTGTAGGAAGGTGTACTTTGATAAAATTTATTGTTAGCTCCATGCGTATTCATATTAAGTCAATGCTTTTATTCTTGCTAACTTTGTACTGTGGCTTGATTATGCTATCAGAACTTTCATATATATGAGAATGTGATTAGCAAAGCTCTTGGCAACCTTTCTTGAAACAAATTTTTCATACCCAAAGTGGAAAGGGGTCCAGGCATCCTAAATTTGAAAGCATGGGCACTCTTTGTAAGATTGCTAGCAAGGTAGTGTTGAATCAAAATTATCTTCTCTCACATTTTAATAGCAAAATATCACTTTACTAAGAATTGGTTGGATTATTTACTATTTAGGAATTTATCCAGCATATGCAAGGAGTTATAGAAAGTATCTGTGCATGTATCTAAAAATTTTATATGGTCTATTGGTGTTGAAAATCATATTAGTAGTGAGCTAAAATCATGGTTTGATTATATGCTTGTGTCTAGAATAGTAATTCTATATGACTCTCAGGTTATCCAGCATTTGCTAACGGTGTTTTATTTCTTGGATATGATAAGAAACTGGGATGAACAACAAGCCATTCATTAAATCTTTTTCCATCGCATTGTCAAGCAGCAGATTTTGAATATTTCAAGTGGTTGATCTGATTAGAAAGACAAGTTGACTTGGAAGAAGAGATGTATATACCTATTGTATCAGAAAACTGTAGCTTAGGTAATCTAGTTATAAAAAATATTTGAAAGAAGGCTCATTCTTGGATACTGCATTTTATGTAAAAATTTATAAAAAGGAGTTTACCTATAGCGATACTAATTTCTGGAAGTATTCCTCCCATTCAAACCTAGATGTAGCAGATGTAATTTTGAGGAGAAGATTGTGGATCATTGATTCTTCTTTTGTTTTCAAGCATTGAACCTCATTTTTTATTCAAATAATCTTGGTATGAGTTTTTCTCAATCTATACTAATTTATATTTTATGGCTAATTTGGAAGGATAGGAATGTTTATTTTTTCCATCTTACATATTTCTATCCAAGTTCCATTCTTTACCAAGTAGTTTCCAAATACAGGAGTTCTTTTTGAATCATCAAAATCTTCTATCTTCTTCTGATATCTGGGATTGTTTTCCATGGTCTTTAGTGGATATCCATCACAAAACTTTGATCTCTTAGCAACCCTCTCAATGAATTTTTTTGAAAGTTAACTTTGATGGTTTGATAAGATCTTATGGTATAGGTTCTGGTTTCTTAATCAAGAATTTTTCTCAGAGAATTTTACATGTTGGATCTATTCTTATTCAGGTTCTTTCAGTTTTAGTTGCAGAGTTAACAATTGCTTGGTGGGGTATTTGGAAAGCGATGGTTCACCATTAGAGCCATGTGCTCCCTCTCATCTAGTTTTCATGATGAGATTTGAAGAAAAAAAAAAACTTGTGCAAAGACCTTGATCCATTTCTCGGTAGTCTTCAACTTTTTTCTTGGACATACTAGAGGCTTAAATGACTCACCATCTTCATCTTATTTATGTGAAAAAAATCATCTTTCATGTTCATGAAATTTCAAATGTAGTCAGAAACAAAATATCACCGATGGCCTTATTGTAAGTCAAGGTACTTATTATCTTACCAAAGGCTTAGATGACTAACCATCTTTTGTGATTCAGGTAGGAGATTTAAGTTACTTATGGAATTGTAAAATCTATGCTTGACTAGATGTGCCTTGTGAATTTTTGTTAGCCACTTATTGCCTCACTACTAGATTGCTTCAGCCCTGATGATAGCATAAGCATCACATTCTTTTTGAAGAGAGCATAAGAACTACATTTGACATCAACATTGTCTTTTGTCAAAATAAAACATTCCAATTTCAAACATTGTCTCTGAATGAGGGGATCTGATGAAGTTTTATGTTGGTTGTGAGCTATTTAATGTAACATTTTTTCCCTACCTGAGCTTGGAACCGATCTTGGCCGATAAATAATAGTAGCCCTAATTGAAGATACAATAAGAGAAAATCAATTACCATAGTTTGAACATATATAACGAAGACCTTCAAATGCTTCAGCTAAAAAAATGGTCCGTGATACTGATAGGGTAGAGATAGACTTAAACTAATATGGATAGAAGCAATTAATAAAGATATAACTATTTGTAATTTCAGTGTCGACTTAGTTCTGAATAGAGCATAGTAGAAAAAGTGGATTCATGTAGTCGACCCTATGTAGTTGAAAAAAGGTTTAGATGAATTGAGTTGAATCTTTGAATCTGGTCATGCAGTTGTGAAGAGTGGATCGTCCTCTTTCTACCCTTGGAGCATAGCACGCATTCAACCAGCCCCAAGTCGTGTGGAGATGCGGAAGCGAGATGATATCCCTGCTGAAATTTCTGCAGCAGAATTTTGGATCTTGATCTTGGTAATCTTCCCAGATTGATTAGCAACTAGGATTTTCCTTGGTTTCTTCCGCCCCAAGATTGTAAGAGAGGGTCGTGGCCTCTCTTCTTCCTCACGTGAACCTTCAGATCTGATCCAGAAAATCAAGAGACGTTGCCCAAGAAGAAGGTGCTGCTAGGGTTTCTTCCTTCTCCTTCTTTGAGAGAGGTGGCTCCAAAAAGATGGCTAGGGCAGAGATGACAGCAATAAAACCCTAGAAACCTAGGGCATCTATATGTGAGAAAGAGAGGAGAGAAAGAGAAGGGATAGCTTATTCTAGGGAGAAAAGGGTTTCTTTCATTTATCTATAATCATCATCGTTACATGACTATATATAACCCGTCCCCATGACGGCCACCAAAATAAAACCAACACCACATATGAACCGGTGCCTTATTATATGGATAATAAACCCTAAAAAACTTCCTTGGACCAATCCACACCTTGGGCCCAAACCCAGCCTAATGATAGACTAGCCCCCCCAAGACCCAACAACCTGGACCTTAACCCTGTGGAGCCTACAAACCTCCACCCTAGGATTTAAGCTTTGGAGTACCACATCAGGCTCTACAATCTCCACCTTGGTGCTTCAAAGCTGTTGAAAAATCTGCACATTCCCTCAGACCCATCAGTGTCACACATGAGAGAAAGCTATCCCGTGGAAGAGTCTTCGTAAGTGCATCTGCCTGGTTCTTCTTTGTATGAACTTTTACCAACTCCACTTCACCTTCTTTCACCAATTCTCTGATCCTGTGATTCCTCACATCTATATGCTTTGTGCGTGCATGATAGATTGGGTTCTGAGCCAACTGCAGGGCACTCTGACTATCACTGTGTAACAATACTGTACCCTGCTTCACCTCCATTTCCATGATGAGTCTCTTTAACCAAAGAGCTTCCTTGGCAGCCTCTGTAATCCCTATATACTCAGCTTCTGTTGTAGACAAAGCTGTAATAGGTTGAAGGGTTGATCTCCAAGAAATTAATCCACCATACATGCTGAACACATACCCTGTGGTAGACCTTCTTGTATCCAGATCACCTGCAAAATTTGCATCCACAAATCCTTCCAATGGACCTAATGACTTACTTGGGATATTAGATTTCTCTTTAGATCCATCTTGCTGCCCAAAAATTAGACCAAGTCCACGAGTTCCCTGAAGGTACCTCAAAATCCACTTGAGTGCCTTCCAGTGCTCCTTCCCTGGGTTCGCCATGAATCTGCTCACCTGGCTCACTGCATATGCTATGTCAGGCCTGCAACACACCATAGCATACATAATGCTGCCCACGGCACTGGCATATGGAACTCTCTCCATGTACTTTTTCTCTTCATCTGTCTGGGGGTTCTGTAACTTAGAAAGAGACATGTGACTAGCCAAAGGTGTTCCAACTGGTTTGGCCTTATCCATCCCAAACCTCTCCAACACCTTGTGAATATATCCACCCAATGACAAGTGTAGAATTCCCTTGGTCCTATCTCTGTAAATTTCCATCCCAAGTATCTTCCTAGCTGACCCCAAATCCTTCATTTCAAATTCTGTTGATAATGCATATTTCAGCCTATTCACTGCTTCAACACTCCTGCTGGCAATGAGCATATCATCCACATACAGAAGAAGATACAGTGCATCATCCTCATCCACATCTTTCACATAGACACAAGTATCATGTTCACATCTAGAAAATCCAAGGCCCAAAATAAAAGTGTCAAACCTTTTGTACCACTGACGGGATGACTGCTTCAAACCATAGAGCGATTTCTTTAGTAGACACACTTTTTCTTCCAATCCAGATTCCTTGAAACCCTCTGGTTGCTTCATGTATATCCTCTCCTCTAGACTCCCATGTAAGAAAGCCGTCTTCACGTCCATCTGCTGCAACTCCATACCATGTTGTGCTACGAGAGATAACAACACACGAATTGAAGCATGACGTACCACTGGAGAGAATACCTCTGTGTAGTCCACTCCCTCTCTCTGTGAGAACCCCTTAGCAACAAGCCTTGCTTTGTATCTGACTCCACCTTGCTCTGAAGGTGCCTCCTTCTTTGTGAACACCCATTTTGAACCAATGGCCCGAGCATCTCTAGGTAGATCCACTAGCTGCCATGTCTTGTTCTTTTCCAGGGACTCCATCTCTCCATCATGGCCTGCATCCATGAGTCTCTTTCTGAACTTTCCATGGCTTCTTGGAAGGTCTCTGGATCTTCATTTGCAATGATTAGAGCATAGAAATCATGTCATCAATGCGATACCGAGCAGGTTTGATGATGGTACGCTTTGCCTTGTGTAGTGCCACACCCCTTTGATCATCTCTCAAAGCTGAAGTGTGTGACTCCACCTGCACCTCCTTTTGGATTGATGGCTCTTATGGCTGATCCTTTACATGTATTGGAACATTCATACCAAACTCCACCTCAAAAGAAGCATGTTTTAAAGTAGAAGTAGAAGGTACATCACCTGTCAGCCAATGCTGTCCACTGCTATCCTGTTCAGCCTTTTCAGCTCCATCTGCAATCTCTGACCTCTTCAAGATGCTCTTCTCATCAAAAATAATGTCTCTACTGATGATACACTTCTCTGAATCTGAACTCCATAGCAAATAGCCTTTAACTCCCTGTGGATACCCGATGAAGATCAGCCTTTGTGATTTTGGGTCCAGCTTGCTCCTTTCAGTTGCCTCCACATGTGCATAGGCTGGGCAACCAAAAATCCATAGGTGTCCAAGCTCCACCTTCTTCCCACTCCAGATCTCCTCTGGAATGCTTCCATCAAGTTTTCTATTAGGGAACCTGTTAACAAGAAAACCAGAGAACATAATTGCATCACCCCAAAAGACCTTGGGCAGTGATGCCTGCAGCCTCAAACACCTAGCTTCTCTGTCAATGTACGATTCATCCTCTCTGCCACACCATTCTGCTGGGGAGTCATCCTTACTGTGTAATGGCGTTGGATCCCATTTTCCTCACAGTAGCTTCTGAATTCATTGCTTGTATACTCCCCTCCATTGTCAGATCTCAAACACTTCACTGGTTTTCCTGTCTCCTTTTCAACACCAACTCTCCAAGCTTTAAACCGGGCAAATACCTCTGATTTTTCTCTTATCAGATATACCCATACCTTCCTGGAGTAGTCATCAATGAAAGTTAAAAAATACTTAGCCCCACCTCTGGCTGACACAGGGGCTGGTCCCCATACATCTGAGTGAACTAGTTCCAGAATACCTTCACTCTGCTTGGAACTGCTGGCAAATCTTACCCTATGTTGTTTGCCATAAATACAGGGCTCACAGATGTCATTATCCTCCTTCTTAAGTGATGGAATCAGACCTCTTTTGCTGAGTTCTATAAGCCCTTTATCACTCATGTGTCCCATTCGATAGTGCCACAGTTTATAGACCAACTGTTCCTCCTGTGCCGCTGCTAGCACCTCTGCACCATCTATGGCCACTGAGCCTTCCATCTGATAGAGATTATTTTCCAACCTTCTCCCTTTCATCACCACTAATGCACCCTTGGTTATCCTCAAACATCCACTCCCCGGCTGGCTTCCAAAAGCATACCCATGCTTCTCCAGGTAGCCCAAAGAAATTAGATTCTTCTTCAACTCCGGGACATGTTTGACATTGGTTAAAGTCCTTATAACCCCATCATACATCCTCACCCTTATGCTTCCAACTCCAGCAACCTTACAAGGATGATTATCACCAAGGCATACACTCCCTCCATCAGATTCTTCATAAGTTGCAAACCACTCCCTATGCGAAGTATAATGGTGAGAACATGCTGAGTCAAGTGTCCAACAACTATCACACTTCTTGGTCCCATCTGAAACTACCAGTACATCATCTTCACTGTCTTCAGATAAATTTGCACCACAATTGCTGGCTGAACCTCCCTTGAAAATGCCCTTCCCCTTCTCATTCTTCAGAAGTGGGCAATTTCTCTTCAGATGACCAATCTGATGACACTTGTAACACTTCCATGCTTTCTGCTTGCCCCGAGACTTAGATCTGCCTTTGGACTTGCCTCTAACCTTTTCCCAGGGTCTTCCTTGCCTCTCATTTACAGCAAGTACCTCTGTGTTAGAGTTTCCAATGCGAATTTTTTCTCTTTGCTGGTTTGATCTCAGCACCCCCACAACCTCTTCATAATTCAGGGTCTCCTTCCATACACCAAGGTTGTAATCAGACCATCATAGGAACTGGGTAGCGAACACAACAAGATGAGGGTCTTGTCTTCTTCATCAATCTTCACATCAAGGCTCATCACCTCTGAGCACACTTGATTGAATTTCTGAATATGGGCTACAAGATCTCCTCCCTCAGGCATTCTCAAGCTGTACAACTGTTTCTTCAACCACAACTTGTTTGTCATACTCTTTTTCATGTAAGTGTTCTCTAAAGTTTCCCATAGCCCCCTTGCCGTGGTCTGCGTGCAAATCTCCGGCAAGACTTGATCAGCCAAGCACATCCTGATTGTGCTAAATGCAATCTCCTCTAACTCCTCCCAATCCTCACGACTTACATTATCCGGTCTTTGTTTCACCAAGACCTTATAAATCCTTTGCTGTACCAATAAATCCTTCACCCTTTGCTGCCATAGGGTGAAGTTTCCCTTGCCATCATACTTTTCAAAATCCAATTTAAAGCTACTAGATGCCATATCCAACCAAGAAACAATGCACACAACAAAAACAGAAAATTAAACTTGCTGCAGAAATTTCTGGTTTGATATCTTACCAAGAAACGCCCAAGATCCAATCTTTTCTCCACCAAATCACCGAGGCTCTGATACCAAATGAAGAGTGGATCGTCCTCTTTCTACCCTTGGAGCATAGCACGCATTCGACCAGCCCCAAGTCGTGTGGAGATGCGGAAGCGAGATGATATCCCTGCTAAAATTTCTGCAGCAGAATTTTGGATCTTGATCTTAGTAATCTTCCCAGATTGATTAGCAACTAGGATTTTCCTTGGTTTCTTCCGCCCCAAGATTGTAAGAGAGGGTCGTGGCCTCTCTTCTTCCTCACGTGAACCTTCAGATCTGATTCAAAAATCAAGAGACGTTGCCCAAGAAGAAGGTGCTGGTAGGGTTTCTTCCTTCTCCTTCTTTGAGAGAGGCGGCTCCAAGAAGATGGCTAGGGCAGAGATGGCAGCAATAAAACCCTAGAAACCTAGGGCATCTATATGTGAGAAAGAGAGGAGGAGAAAGAGAAGGGATAGCTTATTCTAGGGAGAAAAGGGTTTCTTTCATTTATCTATAATCATCATCGTTACATGACTATATATAACCCGTCCCCATGACGGCCACTAAAATAAAACCAACACCACATATGAACCGGTGCCTTATTATATGGATAATAAATCCTAAAAAACTCCCTTGGACCAATCCACACCTTGGGCCCAAACCCAGCCTAATAATAGACTAGCCCTCCCAAGACCCAACAACCTGGGCCTTAACCCTGTGGAGCCTACAAACCTCCACCCTAGGATTTAA
Organism: Calamus simplicifolius; assembly: GCA_900491605.1. NCBI lineage: Eukaryota > Viridiplantae > Streptophyta > Magnoliopsida > Arecales > Arecaceae > Calamus > Calamus simplicifolius. The sequence continues at coordinate 462,602 of UESW01004906.1, forward strand.
GCTTTGGAATACCACACCAAGCTCTACAAGTTACGAGTTGTCCCTCACAGCATCCAAAAGCAAACTTCCTCATCATTTGTGCACCCAATTAGCAAGCTTTAGTGGTTCTATAAACTACAAGAAAACATAGCCACCACATGCCTCTTAGCATTTTAATAAGCTGTGTCCACAGTCAACTAATAAAGCATGTCTTGTTCCCGAACTACTCTTTCCAGTGCTAATGGAGAAAAACTCTATGATTAAGCGGATCAACTAGACCACTAGCAAAACCCTCATGGTTCATGAAGGGACTAGGTCAACCCTACCTTATCCAAAAGGTGGACCAAGTTATGAGATCTATCAAGATATTTCCCATGGCCTAAACCCTCATGAAACATAGATGGATGTTGTTTTAGGTGTCTCTACTCCATCGTCCTAAAATATACTTTCGTTGTGGAATTGGATATTGGGATCGCCATCCCCAAATACCAGTTTGATCGCTATTGATATATTAATATCCTGCTCGGACCTATTGCTTTTGAGGGATTAGCTAACGTTATTCCATGTTCAGCCTACTTTATGATCTAAATTCTGATGTTTTTTTGAATTAAGCATGGAAGTTTTCATCTGGAACAAATATGATCCGGGCTTCAGCCAACTTATTTTCCAACGATGTAATATAAAAATAGCTGAGAAATTGGCATGACATTGCCGTCCTGTTAAAAAAATATAAGAACTTCGTGATTGATTAGTATGACACTGCATGGATGACCACTGATAAGTTTGACATGGATTGCCGAAGGCGACAGAATATTTTTACTTCAAAGTACGTACCATGAATGGCTTCATTATATTTTTGGTGATATGATTCTGCTTACGAACCAAGTGTAGATATAAAAATTGATTCATGGACTTTGGTAGTCGATTACCAACCCTCACAATGGAGAAGGTTATCATCTCTATGCCTCTAGAACTTAATTAGTTTTGTCAAACAAATAGAAAATGATAAAGGCCCCAAGGCTAGGCCCTTGCTAACCGAAGCTTTGTTCTTTTGTGAAATGTAAGGTTTATCTGCTACGATTCCTCTAATCTCTAGATATGTGCACTTGAGTTGATGTGCTAGTTCGGCACTAATATAATATTATGTAAGGGGAGGGCGTTCTATAGAAGCCGTGCATTTCTAAATACAAAGAAGCGTGTTAGATACATAAGATGATCGTAATCTCAAGAGAAAGCCTCTTCAAATAATTGATGTTATAGATTAGGTAAACGGCTAGAACGATTAAACAAACACATGTTGACAGTAGTTAGAACGATCGATCGGATAAGTCCTTTTACTTTTTCTCTCCTCTTCCTTCCTTTAATATGGCTTCAGTAGACGAGGATTTACAGCATGGTCAGGTAACAGAAGAAAGCATAAGTTATACGTTTGCCAGTGGTATCGGTTCATCAAAAAATCAAACTGGCAGCCCTCTCTAAGGTCAAATTATTATGAATACATACATCCCTATGAATTAGTGATCATAAGCTTGCCCATTTCTGTTTCTTAATACACCATCAAATGACTAAGTAAAACAGCCTCTCCGACAAAGAAACCAACAGCCAATACGTTTATCTTCCAGCTGCTTCTTTCTTCCTTCCAGAGAATCACTGGCCGGAATTGCTCCTCTAAAAAAAAATAAAAAAAAAAAAGAAGGGAGAGAGAGCCACTAGAATAGCGAGCGAGACTGAGGTTGCTATATTAGTGTTTATTAATTGCTTTCATTTAATATCATCTGTTATATTTTATAAATTTTGAATAAAAAAAGCTATATATATATATATATATATATATATATCGTGTATTTTGAACTGGTTCGATTAGCACTGTCGCAACAAATATTATAGCGACGTGACTGGAGATATTCTGGTGCACTTGGAACACGAGCGACCACTAAAAGTCAGCAGGGGCCGGAGGACATGTCATGGCTGCCAACCCATGAATTTAAATAGCACTATTTTTCTGATTAATGTTGGAGAACAATTCTCCTATAAAACAATATCACGATCTCTTCTCTCCCACAAAAAAAAAAAGGAAAATGTAGACAAGAAAGCTGCTGAAAAGACGGATCAACTTATGTCTTTGAAAAAAGAAAGCTGTTCAAAATATCTGAGAATGGATCATGTGTTCAAAAACATCTAGATTTAATGAGATTATTAATATGCATTAGTGGTGTGCATGACAACATAAGAAACAGGCGAATACATAAACAGCTAATAATTTTAATAAAGACTATCACAATAATAGTGTGTGTATATATATAAAAAGCATAGGGTGGTTAAAACCTACAATATACTTTTGCAGTCAAACTCAAATTGCGAGAGGAGAGATCAAACTTTTGACAGTCACCAGCCTAACGCTGTCGTGATCTTGTTTCATATAATCAATTATCAGCCCAACAACTTCGTTGAGAAATTCTATGAGGTCAAACGGCTGACACCGGTGCTCCACTCCCAACTGCTTGTCGCGTTATATTTTCTACGCTCTACCTGCCCATGGACTTCTGTGATTAGTATTCACTCACGAATAGAACCATCACGCACTTGGCAGCAACCATAACTGATTTTTCTTTGAATTCATATGTAATTAAACATGCATGGTAGACCCGGATTCGATGATCTACATGGGTACCGTGTTTTTTTAATAATCTTTGGGTAAATTAAGATGAATCTAACTCCTGATAATATATATCGGGTTGCGGACTTCGTGGAGTTTTATTTAGGTCACTAAACCCGACAAATCTTTTATTGAGTCACGATTAGGCATGGTGGAATCAGGCATAATCCAAGTATATGGTGCTCCTGACTTAACCTCATGACCTGAGATAATATGTTCAAGTCCCTGAAATTAATTATGATTTTGCTAAACTTTACCCTATTAATTAAATCAAATACAAAAAAATGAGTTGAGTATACATTATATTTACTCGAGAGAAGGCAAGCCACCATTATTTCCATTACCTTCTGGATATATCATTTGTGCTGATTTCCGCCGGCCCTCCATATTTTATGAGAAGACTAGGCAGTGATCAACTCTCACGAGATTCCACTAGTGAGACGAGGACAACGAGAAAAAGCTACGGTCACACTCGCCTCTCTTTTCTTACCAACTTAAATCTAAGGCTTTTGCTTTCAGTAATTAATTCCATGCATGATGCTTTATAGTGCGATACCTTTCCGTCCGGAGGCATCTCTCCATGGTTTTCCTCTACGTCAAGGCCAGCACCTACAGGTCAATGTTTAGTTTAGTTTAGTTTTTCCATTGTCCCTAGAAATCCTGAAATTGCGGTTTTGTCCTATCTTGAGCATCGCATCAAATTATATGAACCCCCTTCCCTCCTCCCCTTTCCCTTGGTCATGGGTCTGCTCCTATAAAGCTTGGACAAAGCTTCCTCATTTCTTTCCACCTTTGACCTAGCTAGTTTTCTACATTGGCGTTCGGCCATCAGAGAGAGATGGGTAGGGCTCCCTGCTGTGACAAGGCCAAAGTGAAGAAGGGTCCATGGTCTCCTGAAGAAGATGCAAAGCTCAAGGCCTACATGGAGGAGCATGGAACTGGTGGCAATTGGATTGCTCTTCCTCAAAAGATTGGTGAGTCACTTAACCAATCATCGCCCAATTGAGGCCCAAATATATGCACCAATTTGTAACAATTAATTAGAGAGGAGGTCTCTTATTCATTAGTTCAATATATATAGTCCTATTTTCACGGGAAAAAATGTGAGAAAAAATTGTGTATATATAGTTACAGTTAATCCAAACACTCCTACCTCGATGAGAATTGCAGGTCTGAATAGGTGCGGGAAAAGCTGCAGACTGAGATGGCTGAACTATCTAAGGCCTAACATCAAACACGGTGGCTTCTCGGAAGAAGAAGACCGCATCATCTGCAACCTCTATATAAGCATTGGGAGCAGGTTCTCTTTCTCTCTCTCTCTCTCTCTCAAAATATACGAGTCATAGGCTTATTACTACTGTGTTTAATAATGTATCAGGTGGTCTATAATAGCCGCTCAATTGCCTGGGAGAACAGATAATGACGTCAAGAACTACTGGCACACCAAACTGAAGAAGAAGCTGCTCGGAAGACGGAGAGAGCGACCTCATTCTTGCCATCTCTCCTCCACCGAGCAAGATAATTCCAAAGAACAATCCAATGACATAGATCACAACAAGGGTTTGCAGTCCCTCAGCACGTCGGCCCTCGAAAGGTTGCAACTCCGCTTGCAACTCCAAGGCCTCCACGACCCCTTCTTCTACGATAACCCTTTTCCATGGCCTAATCTTCTTCCTCTCAATAAAAGGGTCTTCCAAGGCCAACACAGCAATATTGTCACCAATGAAACAGCGGTCAAGGTGCCTTCTTCGACCACGCCCTCAATGGAACCCGGTCTACTCGATTCCATGAATGGTGACATCATGGAAAGTTTTGATCGCACCACATCAAATGGTCATTCTTTGCCTTCGAGTAGCCCAGTTTTCATTGGTGAGCAATCCAATTCAAAACTCAATGCGGTGGAGGCTGAGCTCCATGACTTGCTTCATGGTGGGCAAGAGGATCGTCGGGCCAATGAGTTAGACTGCCTCAAGGAAATGGATGGTGAACGAGAGAGTATGAACTGGTGGTTTAATGAGGAGAAATCAGAAATGAGCTCTTGGGGCTCGCCTTCTAATATTCTCTATACTGACTCTATGCTTCAACAATATGCATCGTTGTATGATCTCTAGCTAGGCACCATTGAGATCCAGATTTCTGACTTGGTTAGTAGTAATTCTGTCTAAAGAGTCGGGGGATGATAATGTAAATGAGTGAATATATAATTCTGTATTATTCTCACTAAATAAGAACCACAACGAGTCTAGCTTTATTTCTTCCTCTTCTGTTGGGCAGTAGTACTTCTTAATCTGTACGTGTCTCTTGTGCAGAAAGTTTTTGATCGATGGTTTCAGCCGTGCATGCATCGATGTGGCTGCCTCCTAAACGTACGTTTTTTAGGCATGATTACTTGCTGAGTTAAACCAAGGAAATTGTCTACAAGGGGATTTTGTTGCATGCATGAGCACATGCTTCAAAGGATCAGTATAGAACTTCATCCTTACTGTCAACTGAAAATGTCGTAGAGGCAGCAGACCAGTTCTGATGGAGGTGGATGTAGTGGGAGTTAAAACTAATGTGGGTCGAGAATGGTAGTTGCTCCCCCTTTGTCCACATGCCACCCACTTGGTAAACTTAGCGCAGAAGGCATCTTTGACAGCATATATGTACATCCCACCAATCACAAAGGTATGCAAGAAGGCTGGTCATCCCAATAGCAATATTTTGCATAAGAGCTTGTGCTGACACCTACCTAATCTCATATTAATAGATCAGTACCAATAAACTTAAATAATATCATTTTTTTTGCTAATTTTTTGATGAGATCTTAAATTTTGCCTATAGTATTAGAGCTGCTGTAGTTCATAACTCACGCGGAACAAGAAATACTGTAGATAGGATAATACAGTTTGCGACTTAGATTAAATTGGATCAAGCTTTAAATTTGGATGTTAGACTTTTAATATGATGATATATGTTTTACTTCTGGCCAATTGCGTCTCATCTCTTTGAGTAAAGTTCTTGTTGTTGCATTTTGTTGAGAATGATAGCTAGGCAAACATCATTTAAGTTAAAAGCCTTTCCTCAAAAGATCGACTTAAAAGACCATGGGTTTCAGTTTATAATAAACTATAGTTGCTTAATGCTAGTGAACTTTCATTCAGTCATAATGCTACGGAATTACTGGCAATTTAAGGAGCAACCTCATCTCGAGGGAACATAGTTAGTCCACGTGATATGTCGATCGATCAAGTACACGGTAATGGGATCGGACTCCAGCTTTATGAATATCAGCAAAACCAACCAAATAGCTGTAGCCCACCGAGTTTGCTGAAGGCCGCGTCTTATCAATTTACTGGCAAACCGGCCGGCAAGGAGGTGGCAACACAAGCGAGGACAGGGCTCAAATCGTTGAACTTTGGACGCTGATATGAACTGGTCGGAGTATCTTCCAAAATGAGCTTGGATTAAAAGGCAAGTCCAGTCTACACCCAGTTAGTTAAGCTGCCAAAACGCCCATAGAATAAGGGTTAAACTTTCGCATTCATTCATTCTATATGTAAGTAGGGGAAGATTTTAATTTCTCCGTTTAATTACCCCTACAAAAAAAAAAAAAAAAAAAAAGCTCAATCCGAAAGTTTCAGAACGCTCGATCCGAAACAGAGACTTGGCAGGCCGTTCGTCCAATCAATTAGTCAAAACAGTATCCACAAATATAAAGTCTTGGAAGTTTGAAATTGATGGCTACATGAATAAATGAGGTTGTTAAAATGTCGTTGCAAATAGTTTGATATATCATATCATCTCTTTCAATAAGAAAGAGACTGGATCCCAAATATTCTATCAAATCTACCAACATAAAAATATTCTATCAAATCGACTCAACTCAATTTAACTTATCTAAGTCTTTTTTTTTTCAACTACATAGGATCGACTATATAAATCTACTTCCTACATTCTGCTCTATTAAGGACTAAGTCGTATTTAAATTACAACATAAAAAATATTATCTAAAAAAAGTTATTATTTTTATTGTTATGTAAAAAAGATATAATTATTTATAATTTAAGTATTATTTATTTCTAAATAGAGTATAATGAAAAAAAATAGATTCATGTAGTTGGCTTAAAAAAAAAAAAGGCTGACATGAGTTGAGTTGTTATGGAAAAACGAAGGATAAAATCCATTCAAATCATAAAGTTATAAGTATATAAGCTCAATATGACGGACAATCACCAACTTATACATATTGTACTTGTACTGCTACAATAAGCAAACTTAAGACAAGATTTCTGGACTGATTCACCAACTTCTAAATCACCATGGTATGGTTGTTCTTCAAAACCTCCACGACACAAGCGGGTGTACCACACACACAAAAAAAAAAAAAAAAAATCCAGCATGCAAGGGAATAAATTAAAATACCCACTTGGTAGACGCCAAAATAAGCTGCTTTAATTGCCCGCGACGATCCTCAGAAGAGCCTTGAAATTTTGGACCGAGCGGCCACCCGGTCCGACCGCCTGAACCGCCTTCTTCCCCAGCTCGCCCGCCCGCTCCCTCATTCTCTTCCCTTCCTTCGTTCTCAGAACCACGTCAAGAGCTTCCTTCACCCCGTCGCACGTGAGAGCCCCATCCTCGAACCCAACCCCGACCTTCCACACGTGCGACACCATTCTGGCGTTGATCCGCTGGTCCCCGAGGAATGGCCGGCACACCATGGGCACCCCGCCCGCGAGGCTCTCCACCACGGAGTTCCACCCGCAGTGTGTCACGAACGCCCCGACTGCCACGTGTCCCAACACCTCCATCTGCTGGGCCCACACACTACGAGTCCCCGCGAGCCGGTACGGTCCAGGAACCCGGCCGGGAGCCGCGCCCTCTGCTCGTCCTCCAAGGACCAGAGGAAGGGCACGCCGCTGGCCTCGAGGCCCGCCGCGAGCTCCGCCAGCTCCTGCGTCGGCGGGGAGATGACGGTGCCGAAGCTGGCGTAGGTCACGGAGGCGGGGGCCTGGCGGTCGAGCCAAGGGAGGCAGGAGTAGAGGTCCGGTCCGGCCGGGCAGGGGGCGAGGAGGTTGAGGGGGCCGACCGGGAGGGAGGTGTTGAACCGGGCCGTGAACTCGGCGTCGAGGGCGGGGTCGAGGCCGGCGAAGGTGTTGAGGGCGACGGCGGCGGCGGCGCGGGGAAGCTCGTCGGCCATGTTGTGGAGGAGGCGGGAGAATTCGGAGTTGAGGTTGCCGAAGACAATACCTTCTGGAAGGTCTCGGACCCGCAGGGAGGAGAGTCCCGGGGTGAAGTTTAGGTGTTCGTCCGCCCGTACGGGAATAGCTTCATGAATCATCGAAACATAAATAATTCATTAACAATTATAACCAATAAATTTATCGACAAACTAATTAAACGGAAACTAGGCTCATGCCGAGGGTAAGTTATCTTTAGCCCAGAACAGGCTTAAATGCAAGCTTACAAACGTGGATAATTAAGCTTGGTCCCCGGTTCATAGATAAGTTCAGTTTTGATCCTTTATCTAATATTAAGGATACCATCTTCTACCTTTTGTGGGTTATTGACAATTCAATAATCTACAAATCCAACACCAAGTGTTCTTTAGCATAATCTATTCAGGGCAAATTATATCATACTTTAATATTATGCCCTGTCTATTTCGCCTCATAATAATTGATCTATTATACTAAATTTTTTTAATTTTTAATCTTTCTTTTTTTACAATAAAGCAATAATTATATCTATACAACTTATTTATTATATAGTTATCTTTCCATTATATATAATTATTTTTTTTATTGTACATAGTTATTTTCATGCTATATGCAGTTGTTCTTTTACTGAAATAAATATAAGTAGGCACATAATTATTATGCAATAAAGATGATTAAAAATTAAAAAAATTTATATTGTCGACGAGTTGTTAAATGGTTGGACAACATGTACTAAATATTAAACTTTAGTCTACTTAAGAAGAATCGAACATCCATTACTCTTAATATTTATTTTTTAAAAAAATAAATACTGAATAAATATATGTGCCAGATTTGTGGGTTGAATTTTTATATGTTCATGAATATTCTAATTCTTTCATAACATAAGGTAGGTTTGGCTATACTTGCATGTAGTTAAAATTAAACTGATTATCTTTTTTATTTTTAGATTCATATAAATAAATTTAAAAATAAAAAATAAAAAAATGAGATGACTTAAAGATTCATATAGATCTAAAAGTGAATATGGATCTATTAATTTAGCTGCACCCAAGCGTAACAAAGTTCAACTCTAGCATCATTCATTGCAATCTGCAATCATAGTAATTTTCTTATTTTCAATGTAACATATGTTAAGGTAACAAATAAGGATTTAGCTAACCATATCTTTTAATATTTTCAAAAATAAAGCTCAAATCAGAATTTTTTTAAAACCATTACAAATATAAATCAAATCTTTTTTACCTTTAACGTTACTGTTATTTTCCTCACCAGCCTACGAATCAACAATAGCATCATAGGATTTGCTAATAAATAAATATGGTACATGATAGCGACCCTGTACCTCGGATTGCGGCAGCGATCAACGGATCAAGTTCAACGGGAGTTTACCTGGTTCCCCCGTTCCGACCTTCACTCGGAGGAGATCGGTGTAGAGGTGGACCGCGAGGCTTGCGGGCCCGCCAGTCCAGAGCGCGACCCACGGCACCCCCATCTCAGCCGCCATCTTCCCCGCGAACGAAAGGAACGCGTCGCTCACCATGCAGCTCACCTTGAGTCCTCTATCGCTCTCCGCGGCCGCCATCGCCGCCCCGAAATTCCCCGGCGTCACCCGCAAGAACAGCCGGACCTCCTCCTCCGGGTCGTCGGTGGGGAGCTTGTAGCCCTCCGGGCATCCGTCGGAGACATCGTAGATCCGGAGGTTGGCCGGGGCCGGCACGGCGGCTGCAGCGGAGCGAGCGAGGGAGGCGTTGGACCGGGCAGAGTTGATGAAGGAGAAGGTGGCGCCGGGGGCAGCGGCGGCGAGGGTGCGGGCGAGTAAGAAGAGCGGGGAAGCATGGGTGCCGAAGGGGAAGGCGAGGAGCACCACGTGCGGGGTGTCCAGTCGCCGGCGTTCGTCGGAGCTCATGGTGGAGGACGCACGATATGCTGTGGATCGAGCGTGCACGTCAAGGGGAGGACGGAGGTGTGGCGGAGTGGAGCTGAGACCCGGGAAGAGTATTTAAGCGGGAGGGTGGGCTTCTGCTCCCACGAGGCTGGTTGCTGGTGTGTCAGCACTGCATTGGTTGTTAGCTGTGTCTCTACTTTTAGGCCCAATGAGAGAGGAGTGACAACGCGGCACTCGCTGATCTTCGACCGCGACGTGGGCGATGGCGGGTGGCGCGTGGAGGGAAGAGAGCCTTGGTGGGTAGGGCGTGCCAAGCGATGTTCGAAGCATAGTTGGATCCTTCCAGGCGCGTTTAGAATTGCAGTTAGAATTAAGGTCTACGGTTTACCTGTTAAAAGATAACGATTGTTAGTTTATTAGAGTTAGTTTTTTTAAATAATGAGCTTATTTTTTTATGATTTGATAGGATAGCTAAGATCATAATAGGATTATGGTTATTCGTAGAAATAAGAAATTAACAATATATATATGATGTATTTAATGAAACGTAATAGAAAAATTTTATTCTTGAGTGAAAAACCTTCTTCTACCTTGATTTCTCTTTCCAAAATAATCTCAATATGTGTTGGAAACAATCCTAACAAAAATTGGTATCAGAGAGGAGGATGAGAAGACCAACGCCAGCGGTCCTTCCCTTCCCTGCGAGAAGGACGAGAAGACCAACGCCAGCGGTCCTTTCCTTCCCTGCGAGGAGGACGAGAAGACCAACGCCAGCGGTCATTCCCTTCTTCGCGTCAACATCCATCGCCTTGTCAAATCTGTTGCACTTATTAGAATCAAACCACCGCATTAAAATCCTCATCCCGTTGAAAAAAAATCTTCATGCAATCATCACGTGGAGTCCGTTAGAAGAAAGCGCCAGCGGAAGCTCTTGGATAACATTTGCTGCTAGAAGGCCACGATTCCGCAGTATCAAGAAACGTTGCTATGGTTGTTGTTTTGCCGAGAGAACAAATAAATGAAAAGTGGAAAGATCCAAGAAAACAGCCATTGTCTTCGCGCGCGAAAGAAAAGCATCAGTTCTAAATGCTGCCTAGCGTGAAATAGCCATGCGCGTGAAGCAGCCGTGATGCTACCTTTTTGCAAGGCAATCTTCAAAGCAACGATGAGGTTTGACTACCCCTTTGACTTCCAATCAATCGTGCGTCTGCTTTCAAAAAAAAACTTTGGCGTTAGAAAAACGAGTCTTTTTAACTTCTTAATCTATGGTTAAAAAAAAAAGAAAGCCAAGATTTTACAGAAGTTTTCTTTGTTGGCCGTTAGAATTTTTTCTTATTTTTGAAGCAAGAAAGAAAGCCCTTTGGTAGGTGGACGTTAAGGCCAAAGATCTGTTGCCGATTCGTGAAGAAAAAATTGCTACAAAAAATTCATGGCAACTCCCAACAATATTGATATGAATATTCACCAACCTTCTATTCCTATTTTTGATGAGATAATTATGATTATTGGAGCATCAAGATGAAGACCCTTTTTATTTCAAGAAGTATGGGATCTAGTTAAGAACGGGTACGAAGACCCAGTTAATCCAACAAATAATCAGAAGTAGCAACTGAAGGACTACAAAAAGAAGGATGCCAAAGCCCTATTCTTCATCCAACAAGCTGTGTCTGAGAAATTTTTTTCCAGAATTATTAGAGCCACCAAATCAAAGGAGGCATGGGATATCTTGCAAGAGGAATTTCAAGGCAACATAAAGGTAAGAGCTATCAAACTTCAAACTCTAAGAAGAGAGTTAGATAATTTGAGAATGCAAGAAAATAAAAAATTAAAGGATTACTTTTCCAAAATCACGGAGACTGTTAATCAAATGAAGAGCTATGGTGAAACCATCACCGAGCAAAGAATATGGGAAAAAATCTTGGCTAGTTTATCTCCAAAATTTGATACAATAGTTACAATTGTTGAAGAATCTAAAGATCTTTCTGAATTAAGTGTTCATGAATTAATGGGATCTCTTGAAGCTCATGAGCAAAGATTGTTTAGGCAAAAAGAATCATCAATTAAAAGTGCCTTTCAATCTAAACTCAAAGTGGTTGATAAAAATTCTCAAAAAGAATCATCGAGTCATGCTCCAGTCAAAAGAGAGTCATTCAGAGGTGAAAACCAGAGTAGAGGAAGAGGAAGAAATATGAAAGGAAGAGGTAGAGAAATACAAATAAATATTTTTTTAAAAGGCAATATGATGAGAGCACTCAACAAAGGTGCAATATATGTAAAAAGTCTTCTCATGTTGAAAAAGATTGCTGGTTTAGGAGAAAACCCCAATGTTATAATTGCAAAAAGTTTGGACATGTTCAAAAAGATTGCATATACAAAGCAAGTGAGTAAGCACACTTCACAAAAGAAAATGAAGGTCAGCAAAGCACACTATATGCATATCAAACTACAGAAGAGCAAAGTAATAATATGTGGTATCTTGACAGTGGTTGCAGCAATCACATGACTGGTGACAAGTCTATTTTTGTGAACATTGACAGTTCTTCAATTTCACAAGTGAAGATGAAAAATGGTGCATTAGTCCAAGCAAGAGGCAAAGGCACAATTGAAATCAATACCAAGAAAGGAAGAAAATTTATTCATGATGTTTTACTTGTTTCAGATTTGAAGCAAAATCTTTTAAGTGTTGGACAACTGATTGAGCATGGGCATATGGTTCACTTTGAAGATAATGTTTGCAAGTTATATGACAGAGGGATGAAAAAGCAACTTATGGCAAATATCAAGATGGAGAAAAATAGAAGTTTTCCTCTTATTTTGCACTATGCAAAGGATGCTGCATGAAAGATGGAGGTAAATGATGAGTCATGGTTATGGCACAAAAGGTTTGGGCACTTAAATTTTCAAAGCTTGAGAAGTCTACATCAAAAGAATATAGTGTATGGTCTACCAGCAATACATGACAAGAAAGAACCTTGTGAAGGATGTGCACTTGGAAAACAACATAGAGAGGTATTTCCAAAAGAGCATGTATGGAGAGCCAAAGCATCATTGAGCTTATTTATACTGACATATGTGGGCCTATGAAAACTCCTTCTCATGTAGGTAATATCTATTTCATTATTTTTATTGATGACTATTCAAGAATGATATGGATATATTTTATGAGACATAAATCTCACTAAATAAGAACCACAACGAGTCTAGCTTTATTTCTTCCTCTTCTGTTGGGCAGTAGTACTTCTTAATCTGTACGTGTCTCTTGTGCAGAAAGTTTTTGATCGATGGTTTCAGCCCTGCATGCATCGATGTGGCTGCCTCCTAAACGTACGTTTTTTAGGCATGATTACTTGCTGAGTTAAACCAAGGAAATTGTCTACAAGGGGATTTTGTTGCTTTTTGTTTGGGTTTTCAGAGTCTACAAGGGGATTTTGTTGCATGCATGAGCACATGCTTCAAAGGATCAGTATAGAACTTCATCCTTACTGTCAACTGAAAATGTCGTAGAGGCAGCAGACCAGTTCTGATGGAGGTGGATGTAGTGGGAGTTAAAACTAATGTGGGTCGAGAATGGTAGTTGCTCCCCCTTTGTCCACATGCCACCCACTTGGTAAACTTAGCGCAGAAGGCATCTTTGACAGCATATATGTACATCCCACCAATCACAAAGGTATGCAAGAAGGCTGGTCATCCCAATAGCAATATTTTGCATAAGAGCTTGTGCTGACACCTACCTAATCTCGTATTAATAGATCAGTACCAATAAACTTAAATAATATCATTTATTTTGCTAATTTTTTTGATGAGATCTTAAATTTTGCCTATAGTATTAGAGCTGCTGTAGTTCATAACTCACGCGGAACAAGAAATACTGTAGATAGGATAATACAGTTTGCGACTTAGATTAAATTGGATCAAGCTTTAAATTTGGATGTTAGACTTTTAATATGATGATATATGTTTTACTTCTGGCCAATTGCGTCTCATCTCTTTGAGTAAAGTTCTTGTTGTTGCATTTTGTTGAGAATGATAGCTAGGCAAACATCATTTAAGTTAAAAGCCTTCCTCAAAGACTTAAAAGACCATGGGTTTCAGTTTATAATAAACTATAGTTGCTTAATGCTAGTGAACTTTCATTCAGTCATAATGCTACGGAATTACTGGCAATTTAAGGAGCAACCTCATCTCGAGGGAACATAGTTAGTCCACGTGATATGTCGATCGATCAAGTACGCGGTAATGGGATCGGACTCCAGCTTTATGAATATCAGCAAAACCAACCAAATAGCTGTAGCCCACCGAGTTTGCTGAAGGCCGCGTCTTATCAATTTACTGGCAAACCGGCCGGCAAGGAGGTGGCAACACAAGCGAGGACAGGGCTCAAATCGTTGAACTTTGGACACTGATATGAACTGGTCGGAGTATCTTCCAAAATGAGCTTGGATTAAAAGGCAAGTCCAGTCTACACCCAGTTAGTTAAGCTGCCAAAACGCCCACAGAATAAGGGTTAAACTTTCGCATTCATTCATTCTATATGTAAGTAGGGGAAGATTTTAATTTCTCCGTTTACCCCTACAAAAAAAAAAAAAAAAAAAGCTCAATCCGAAAGTTTCAGAACGCTCGATCCGAAACAGAGACTTGGCAGGCCGTTCGTCCAATCAATTAGTCAGAAACAGTATCCACAAATATAAAGTCTTGGAAGTTTGAAATTTGATGGCTACATGAATAAATGAGGTTGTTAAAATGTCGTTGCATATAGTTTCATATATCATATCATCTCTTTCAATAAGAAAGAGACTGGATCCCAAATATTCTATCAAATCTACCAACATAAAAAAAAAAATTCTATCAAATCGACTCAACTCAATTTAACTTATCTAAGTCTTTTTTTTTCAACTACATAGGATCTGCTATATAAATCTGCTTCCTACGTTATGCTCTATTAAGGACTAAGTCGTATTTAAATTACAACATAAAAAATATTATCTAAAAATTATTATTTTTATTGTTACGTAAAAAATATAATTATTTATAATTTAAGTATTAATTTATTTCTAAATAGAGTATAATGAAAAAAATAGATTCATGTAGTTGGCTTAAAAAAAAAAAAAAGGCTTACATGAGTTGAGTTGTGTTGGGGGGTAAAATTGTCATTGCATTGATATCCGTGCGAGGCGGCTAAGGCTGACCTCCTCCCGCCGTCTCCCTTCGGGCTTCCGTAGCTCGGCCTCCTCCGGGCTTCCGTAGCTCGGCCTCTTCCGGGCTTCCCTAGCTCGGCCTCTTCCGGGCTTCCGTAGCTCGGCCTCTTTCGGGCTTCCGTAGCTCGGCCTCCTCCGGGCTTCCGTAGCTCGGCCCCCTCCGGGCTTCCGTAGCTCGGCCCCCTCCGGGCTTCCGTAGCTCGGCCTCCCCCGGGCTTCCTTAGCTCGGCCTCCTTCGAGCGATCCACAACCTAACATCTGCCTCCGCGGAACCTGGCACGGGAGAGCCCGAACCTGCCTGAGCGGCATCCTAGACAAGAAATCATATCGGAACGCGGCCTAAAGCCTATCGTAACCACCCCAGGCCTACTCAACCCGATCTCGAGATACCAAGGAGCTCTCCCAGTCGTCGATACCAAAACGAACAGGGTACGGACCCTAACGGCCCCACAACGGCCTGATTCTATCCGTCTCCGTATCTTAACAACCTCCGGACCTTCCAGAAGGCGCTCATGATCCAGGTGGCAGTCTATAAATATCATAATCGCGGATTCCCTCAGGTATGCAACTCTATACGCACATTTTGCACGCTTACACCTTCACTATCACTCTCCTGCTCTCGACGGGAGCTCGTCGGCGCTCCTGCCCTTTGGAGCCTCCGATTGGCCGCCCCCGGAGAGGTCTCCCGGAGAGATCCACCTCCTTACTGTCTGGTTGATCGCCGATTCCTTCCCCACTGACTTGAGCGTCGGAGGGTCTTCCGCGGAGGACCACCCCCAGCGTCCCTCCGCGTGTGGACTTCCTTTTGCAGGTCCGCCCCCATCTTCCCGGAGATCGAACGCGCCCGAGTCGGAGGACGGATTTCAGCGGCAACAGATTGGCGCTAGAGGAAGGGTCTCAAGTCCCGTTAAAACTTGAAGAAAGGAGACAAGGATCCCGATCCGGAGAAGAACCTCTCTGATGGCCAACCGGAGGAGAGCAACCTCTGATGCCCAAGATCAGGTCGCCTCCCAGAGGCCTGATCCGACTGGCGCCACAGCGCCACAACCCCACCCGTCGAGACTCCGTCGCCGCCTGCCATTCCAGTGACCTAGGACCAGTTCGCTACACTGGTCCAGCAAGTCCAGGCCCTTACCCATCTGGTACAGGAGCGCCTTGCGGCTCCTCCTGCTTCTCATCCTCAGAAGGAAGCGACGATTTCTTCTTCGCCGGCAACCTCCTCCTCTGATCCGCATGAATCAGCGGATCCCCCACATCGTCCCAGGGGGGACAAACCGGTCCCTCGAACCGGTCATAATAGAGATCCTCCCAGATCTCGGCGAGCCCGCTCCCTCTCTCCGGCGACGTCTCACAATGATTCAACGCCATCCTTGCGGTTCTCGCGCCCAGCCCCTCCTCTAGGCGGTGAGGAGGAGATCCGCCGTCAGATCCAAGAGATGCGTCAGGAGCTGGACGCCGCCAAGCAGACCCATCTGCCCCAGCCCAAAGCAGAGCAGGGCATCCCTTTCTCTAAGGGAATCATGGAGGAAGTGATTCCCTCCCACGTTAAGCTGCCAACCATCGAGCCCTATCACGGCTCCACTGATCCGGACGACCATCTCAGCAGCTTCCGGTCAATAATGATGTTCCACGGAGCATCTGATGCGATCCTCTGCCGAGCCTTCCCATCCACCCTCAGAGGATCCATCCGAACCTGGTTTAACGCCTTGAAACCAGGTTCCATTGATTCTTTCGACGAGCTGAGCCACCTTTTTATTGGCCAGTTCGTCAGCAGCCGCCGCCATCGACGAAGATCCGACTCCCTCTCCGAAGTTAAGCAGAGAGAGGGGGAGTCCTTGAGGAACTACCTTGGCCGTTTCAACAAGGCCATGTTGGAGGTGGACCACCTTAATCATGAGGTGGCTATGTCCGCCCTGGCGGGGGGAGTTTCGAAGGAGAGCGACTTCTATCTGGCAATGGAGGTCAGCTACCCCCCATGTCTGTCTGATATGATGGCCCTGGCGGACAAGTACGCTAGGGTCGAGGAGTCGCGGAGAGTGGCCCGCGCTGAGCAAGCCAGAAAGAAGCAAGAGCCCAAAGTTCCCGACAGACACCGCCCTATCCGTCGGCCAAGCCCGCCCCGCCGCCCAAGAGTCCCTCCGCTGCGCCAAGGAATCGCTCCCGGAGTCCTCCCAGGCGATTCGACCGCTATACTCCGCTGACTGTGCCCCGGGCGCAGATCCTCATGGAGATTGAGCGCCAACTTCCCCGACCAGTACCTCTCCGAGGGAACCCGACTCGAAGGGATCCCGCTAAATACTGCCGCTACCATAGGGAGCATGGTCATGACACTGAAGAATGCTGGCAGCTGAAGAACGAAATAGAGAGGTTGATTCGGCGGGACGGCTAGATCAGTTTAGGAGGGCACCCGAGCCGCAGCAGCAAGGAGGTGACCGCCAGCCCGAGCTCCCACAACTCCCTCCTCCACCAAATCCGCCTGTGGTCGGCCGTATCAACATGATTGAGGAGGCGGCGGATCGAGCTCCAGGGGCAATGGTGATGCACCAGTGCCAAGAAGGCACGCACGGCGAGCTCTCCTTTTCCGATGATGACCTTCTTGGGATACAGCTCCCCCATGATGATGCACTAGTTGTATCCCTTAATTTGAACAATTACGATGTAAGCCGGATCCTTATGGATAGTGGAAGCTCGGTAAACGTTTTGTACCTTGGTGTGTTTGCCAGGATGAAATTGCTCATGGAAAACCTTCGAGCCGTGGATTCCACCCTGATGGGATTCACCGGCGACGTCATCGTCCCAGAAGGAATCGTCACCCTGACGGTCCACGCGGGAACCTGGCCCCTTGTAGCCATTGTTCAGACAGATTTCTTGGTAACCGACCTCAGGTCCCCATATAACGCCATATTTGGCAGGCCGGGTTTAATGTCTCTCAAAGCGGTAGTCTCCATCCCGTATCTATCTATGAAGTTCCCTACCGAGCAAGGAGTTGGTGTGGTTCGGGGAAGTCAAGCCATGGCTCGGCAATGTTTCGTTACGAGCCTTCAGTCTAGAATGTCCGAAGTTGACGGGCTAGACGCTCGTGAAGACTTCGCCGAACAGCGGGGAGAACCGGCAGAAGAATTGGAGGAAGTACCATTAGACGAAGCCCGGCCCGACCGAACCATAAGGATCGGGTCGTTACTCAAAGGAGAGCCTCGGCACAGATTGATCAAGTTCCTCCGGAGCAATGCCGATATCTTCGCCTGGACCGCCTCCGACATGCCGGGAATCGACCCCGAGGTTCTCGTCCACCATCTCAACGTGGACGAGAGGCACAGGCCTATCAAGCAGAAGAAAAGAAGCTTCGCCCCAGAGCGACAAAAAGCCATTGAAGAAGAGGTCGACAAACTCATAAAGGCCAACTTCGTCCGGGAAGTGAATTACCCGAACTGGCTATCAAATGTCGTCATGGTGAAAAAGTCGAACGGCAAGTGGAGGATCTGCATCGACTTCACCGACCTCAACAAGGCCTGCCCAAAGGATAGCTTCCCCCTCCCTCGGATCGATCAGCTCGTGGACGCCACCTCAGGCCACCAAATGCTATCATTCATGGACGCCTATTCTGGCTATAATCAGATCCGAATGGCCCCTGAAGATGAAGAGAAGACCGCCTTCATAACCGACCGAGGTACCTACTGTTACCGAGTTATGCCTTTCGGTCTAAAAATGCAGGAGCGACCTACCAGCGGCTGGTCAACAAGGTGTTCAAGGAGCAGATCGGCCGGAACATGGAGGTATATGTGGACGACATGCTGGTCAAAAGCAGGGAGGCATCACAGCACGTCGAGGATCTCTCGGAGAGCTTTGTAACGTTGCGCAAGTATGGGATGAAACTCAACCCAACCAAATGCGCCTTCGGCGTCAACTCGGGAAAGTTCCTCGGCTTCATGGTCTCCCAGCGAGGTATCGAAGCTAACCCCCAGAAGATTCAGGCCCTCCAACAGATGATGCCCCCAGCATCAATTAAAGAGGTCCAGCGCCTAACCGGGAGGATAGCGGCCCTTAACCGCTTTGTGGCGCGGTCGGCCGAGAGATGCCTCCCCTTCTTCAAAACTCTCCGATCGGCCAAAAACTTCCAGTGGACTCCCGAGTGCCAGAAATCATTTCAAGAGCTCAAGAAGTACCTCGGCTCGCCTCCGCTCCTCAGTAGTCCGATCCCAGGAGAGACCCTATTCCTGTACCTGGCTGTTTCGGAGAGCGCGGTTTGTTCGGTGCTAGTCAAAGAAGAAGGCAAGGTCCAGAAACCGATCTACTATGTGAGCAGGCTGCTCCGTGATGCGGAGACGAGGTACAGCAGGATTGAAAAGATGGTGTTGGCCTTGATTACCTCGGTGGAAAGCTGCGACCGTACTTTCAAGCGCATGCTATAACGGTCCTGACTGACCAACCTATCAGGGCGGTGATCCATCGTCCGGAGACGTCGGGGAGGATGGCCAAATGGGCCGTCGAACTAAGCGAGCATGACATACACTTCCAGCCTCGCCCAGCCATCAAAGCTCAAGTGCTAGCCGACTTCCTCCTCGAGTGCACCATCCCGGAGGACGGTTCTACCCCAAACTCTCTGGAAGAGCCAAATCTGGAGCCCGGTGGCTCCTCCACGTCGACGGGTCGTCCAATGCACATTACTCCGGCGCAGGTCTAGTTCTCACCAGTCCTGAGGGGATGGCCTTTGAGTATGGCGTCCGATTCTCCTTCCCGGCTTCCAACAACGAGGCCGAGTATGAAGCCTGCTGGCTGGTCTCCGGATCGCCCGCAACCTGAAGGTGGAGAAGCTCAGCGCCTTCACCGACTCTCAGCTGGTGGCTGGCCATGTTCGGGGAGAATTTGAAGCTCGGGAGCCAAATATGATTCGGTATCTCCAGGAGGTGCGTAACTTGCTTCCTCATTTTTCTGAATTTGAAATTATTCAGATCCCCAGATCTGAGAATGCCCGTGCCGACCTACTCTCCCGACTGGCGACCACGGAGACAATGGATGCCGAGCAAAAATTCCACCTGGAGACCCTGGAAAAGCCGAGCATCATGGAAGCCGACCGAGTGATGCAAGTCGAAGCCGAACCATCCTGGTTCGACCCTATCCTCAGATACCTCAAAGAAGGGTCGCTTCCGCCCGACCGAAGAGAGGCTAGGAAGCTGAGGCTGCAGGCCACCCATTATGTAGTGATTGACAACCAACTTTACAAGCGGTCTTTCTCCATGCCGCTGCTTAGATGCCTTCGCCCATCCGAAGCGGATTACGCTCTGCGTGAGGTGCATGAAGGGATTTGCGGCAACCATCTGGGAAGCCGATCCCTATGTCACAAGGTACTGCGACAGGGCTACTACTGGCCGACCATGCAAAGAGACGCGGACGATTTAGTCCGAGCCTGTGACCCTGCCAGAGACATTCAAACATCCAGAGACTCCCTTCCGCCGAGCTAGTTTCTATATCCTCCGCTTGGCCCTTTGCCAAGTGGGGGATGGACATCCTCGGCCCATTCCCGCTTGCGACGGGACAGCGAAAATTCCTGCTTGTCGCCATCGACTACTTCACCAAATGGGTTGAAGCGGAAGCAGTCGCGCAAATTACCGAGGCACGGGCCCGAGACTTTGTGTGGAGGTCCGTCATCTGCCGATTCGGCCTGCCCCACACTATAATCACCGATAATGGCAAGCAGTTCGACAACTCCAAATTTCGTCAGTTCTGCGAGGAGCATGGAATCCGTCACCACCTTACTTCGGTCGGGCACCCACAAGCCAACGGAGCGGCCGAGGTGACCAACAGGACCCTCCTCCAGGGAATTAAAGCTCGCCTCTCCAGAGCCCAAGGCAGATGGGCCGACGAGCTACATCATGTCTTGTGGGCCTACCGAACTACCCCGAGAATCCCGACCGGCGAGACTCCATTCCGAATGGCTTTTGGCACAGAGGCTGTCATCCCTGTGGAAATAGGCCTCCCATCATTGCGGGTGGAGAGCTACTCAGAGGAAGCAAGCAACGAGCAACTCCGCACCAACCTCGACCTGATAGAGGAAGTCAGAGAAAAGGCCCGAATCAGGACGGCTGCTTATCAACAGAGGGTGGCTCGGTACCATGCCTCCGGGTCAAGGGGAAAGCCTTCCTACCCGGCGACCTTGTCCTCCGGAAAGCTTCTGTATCCAAACCGCTGGAGCAAGGAAAGCTGGCGCCAAACTGGGAGGGCCCATACCAAATACGGAGATTATTGGACCAGGAACCTACAAGCTGCAGGATCTGGATGGGAAGTCCATTCCCCGAACTTGGAACGCGGACAACCTTCGCAAATATTATCAATAGGGTATGTCCTCTTTGAATTCATTTTTACCTCACCGCACGCTCCTGCTTATCTGTTTCCTCAAACCTGTTGCATGAGTCATTATGCACCATTGTTATGAATTGCAAAGAAACGATACTGCTTACCAATCCTCGGCACAACCGAGTTGTCTGTTTGAACAGGAAATCTCCGAACCTTGGCAGGGCCAAGTAAAATATTTCTCCGAACCTCGGCAGGGCCGAGCAACAAATCTCCGAACCTTGGCAGGGCCAAGTAAAATATTTCTCCGAACCTCGGCAGGGCCGAGCAACAAATCTCCGAACCTTGGCAGGGCCAAGTAAAATATTTCTCCGAACCTCGGCAGGGCCGAGCAACAAATCTCCGAACCTTGGCAGGGCCAAGTAAAATATTTCTCCGAACCTCGGCAGGGCCGAGCAACAAATCTCCGAACCTTGGCAGGGCCAAGTAAAATATTTCTCCGAACCTCGGCAGGGCCGAGCAACAAATCTCCGAACCTTGGCAGGGCCAAGTAAAATATTTCTCCGAACCTCGGCAGGGCCGAGCAACAAATCTCCGAACCTTGGCAGGGCCAAGTAAAATATTTCTCCGAACCTCGGCAGGGCCGAGCAACAAATCTCCGAACCTTGGCAGGGCCAAGTAAAATATTTCTCCGAACCTCGGCAGGGCCGAGCAACAAATCTCCGAACCTTGGCAGGGCCAAGTAAAATGTTTCTCCGAACCTCGGCAGGGCCGAGCGATGAATTCCCCGAGCCATGGCAAGGCCAGGTAAAAATCATTCGGGCTAAAACCCCAGCAAAAAAGTCTAAACCTACGAGCCTCGACCAAAGCCGAACGGCCCCCAAATAGTCCCCGAAGGACTTCGCCAGGTTTAAAAACGAGCGCGTTGAGTAAAAAACCATCGACGCGCGAGAAGAAGCCACCATTGGCAAACCCACTCTCGAGGCCATCGAGCCCCACGTAGTCGGCCAAAGGCCCCAGGCAGAGTTAGGCGATTTCCCTCTCTGCCACTGGAAATCTTTCGGGTAACGCCCCTATAGCCCGTCGTTCAAAGAACCTACATCAGCACGCAAAAAACGACGGGGGCGCGCCAACCCCTGATTCATTACACGAGTGAAGGCCATAAACTCTTAAAGAGAGGGACTTCAAAAGTTAGACCCAACTTTCATTCATAAAGAGGAGAGCTACAAAGAGACTGCAAAAAGCAAAACAAGAACGGGCAGAGGCCCTGGAGTCAGTCACCCCCAGAGGCCAGTAACTCCTCCAGGCGTCCCGTCAGGTCAGCCACCTGCTGACGCAGGGACGCTATCTCCTCCCCCTGCCGGTCTATCACCCGGCGTGAGGCTTCCGCCTCCCTGACAGAAACGTCCAAGAATTCTTCGGCAGTCCTCGCAAGCTGCTCATTGATCGCGAAGCCCGAAGCGAGGCTCAGCCCGTCGACAGTTACGGAGGTGCGCCTCCCCTCCGAGTGCGGCAGGCTGCTAAGTGAGGAATGCGAGTCACTTGACGATCGCGCTGGAGAGGCCATTCCTTTTCGGAGCTCAGACCGAGGGATGGCCGAAACCAATCCCCCTCGGTCATATTTATACCCGCCAGGCAGGTATCCCGATCGGCCGCGCCGCAAACGCCGACCCATGAGAGTTTGCCACGTGTCACCATTCTAATGCGTGAGGAATCCAAAGAGTCGCGCCCTATCCCGAGTAAGATCGATAAGCGCGAGCAGATTGATCGGGGTTCCCCAGGCGAACATTTTCCGATCTGTCGCCCCACGCATTAAACGCATTCGACGCTTCCCCAGGCTGCTTAATACGCCCCTCTTCCTCGGAAAACGTGGAAGTCCGTCGCTCGGCCGATAACTTGCCCCCTCGGAAAGAGCAGCATCGCCAATAAAAGCGTGACAACACGCCGCCCGTTCCGCTCGGGCGCCCCCTTTATCAGCGCCACGTGGACCTAACGCCGTGCCTGCAACGGCGGCTGAATCGCTCCCTCCGAGCTACAAACTTCTCCGAACCTTGGCAGGGCCGTTCTCCGAACCTCGGCAGGGCCGAGCTACAATGATCTCCGAACCTCGGCAGGGCCGAGCTATCAATTCTTCGAACCTCGGCAAGCCATAAAATTCTCCGAATCTCGGCAGGGCCGAGCTACCAACTCTCCGAACCTTGGCAGGGCCAAGTAAAATGTTCTCCGAACCTCGGCAGGGCCGAGCTACCAATTCTCCGAACCTCGGCAGGGCCGAGCCACAAAATTCTCCGAATCTCGGCAGGGCCGAGCCACCAACTCTCCGAACCTTGGCAGGGCCAAGTAAAATGTTCTCCGAACCTCGGCAGGGCCGAGCTACCAATTCTCCGAACCTCGGCAGGGCCGAGCCACAAAATTCTCCGAATCTCGGCAGGGCCGAGCCACCAACTCTCGAACCTTGGCAGGGCCAAGTAAAATATTCTCCGAACCTCGGCAGGGCCGAGCTACCAATTCTCCGAACCTCGGCAGGGCCGAGCCACAAAATTCTCCGAATCTCGGCAGGGCCGAGCCACCAACTCTCCGAACCTTGGCAGGGCCAAGTAAAATGTTCTCCGAACCTCGGCAGGGCCGAGCTACCAATTCTCCAAACCTCGGCAGGGCCGGGCCACAAATCCTCCGAACCTCGGCAGGGCCGAGCTATAAAATTCTTCGAACCTTGGCAGGGCCAAGTAAAATGTTCCCCGAAACTCGACTATCCAGAGTGACTGGTTCCTTGAACCATGACGAAAAAGGATGCGAATTCCCTGAGCTTCGGCCAAGGCCGACTTACGATAAATCGGGTTCTAGAAAAGCGAAGTGCAGAAACGCCAAGTTTCCGACCAGAGCAAGGGGCGTGTTTCCCCGAACGGTCTACGAATCGCCGAATACGAACCTCGATTAGTTCGGGTGGCGTGAGATCCTCGTCTAAAGATGAACGGAACGCTTTTGTACCCACAAACAACAATGACTACAAGTTCGGCACAAGAAAAGATAGAGGTCAAAAAACAGAACATAACTCTCTTTATTGCTGATCAAGATTAGTTACAAATGCCTCACGGGCGTTACAAGAGCATTCAAATGCGTAAAATAAAAGCAAGTGCAAAACTCGGGCAGCTAGACAGTCGTGAGCGCATTCGGTCGGTTAGGGCCGATAATTGCCCGTCGACACGGTCCAATAGCTGCAACTGGCCTCAAATGGTGGCGATATCTCGGCGACCCAACCGAGATATCTGGATGGCCATCCCAGACCACCCAACTGGGGGACCCCTCGGTGAGCGGGTGGAAGCCAGCGGACCTTGGCGTTAGAATGCCCTCCCAAACCGAGCGCGTGCCGCCGTGCCCCGCCAAATCTCAAGGACAAGGAAGTGGCGGGCGGCGTACTTTCACCCCCTTCCGCACGATAAAAGATTCCCCAAGTGGCCGAGCCCGGGAATCCAAATCGGGGAAGGAGGAGAAGTTCAAGCGAGGCATGGGAGGCTCGCATGCACTTCCGACCCTGCGTCTCCGAGCAGGAGTCGCAGAGATCGCATCGGAGGCGCATATGTGCGTTTTTCGTGTGATCTCTGCGCCCCCCATGTGCGCTCTCCATGTGATCTCTGGGACTCATCCCCTAAGGGCGAGCCATTCTTCAGCAGCTCCCCGGTCGCCCCAGCTGTCCAGCGGCAAGGAGCCCATAAGAGGAAAGCTTAGCCCTCCCACTTGCAACAGCAAAGAAGCGAGCATAACGGAAACTCTAATGGAAAATACACTTTGGGGATAACCAGATGAGACCCCCCTTCTTCCCTTTTTTATAGACAGGAAAGACTCAGGATGAGCTATCAGAGCTGAAAGTCCCGAGATTCAAACACCTGTCCCATGCCTCCACATGGCCCCTCAGGGTGAACGCAGCACCCCACTGCGCGCCAAACCCACCGCCTGAACCAGGACGTGTACGAAGATCCCCTCCTGATCCCGAATCACGGTCATTAAATGCAGGAAATCGCCCGCTGACGCTTCGAAAACTGGCGGGCTCAGAAAATTGTCCTTCGAGAATAGTACCCTCCAGTGATAGGCGGTTACGTACGCATCACGACAAAGCGACTTGCATGGGAAAAGAGCGCCTTCCGAAAAGCTCTGATGCAGCTTTATGCCCCCCACTGTGCCGTATCACCGTTTCTAGTAAAGTAAAAACCGAATTGCCTGCGAGACAGCAGGGCGCTGGCAGGAAGCGCGCCGACCTATTTTGTCTGTCGGCCCCAGCCGACCTATTTCGCCCGTCGGCCCTAGCCGACCCACTTTATCTGTCGGCCCCAACCGACCCATTTTATCCGTCGGCCCCAGCCGACCTATTTTTTTTGCCTGTCGGCCCTAGCCGACCTATTTCTTCTGTCGGCCCACGCCGACCTATTTTTGTCCGTCGGCCCCAGCCGACCTATTTCTTCTGTCGGCCCATGCCGACCTATTTTCGTCCGTCAGCTCTAGCCGACCCATTTCTTCTGCCGGCCCACGCTGACCCATTTTCGTCCGTCGGCCTTAGCCGACCTATTTCTTCTGTCGGCCCCAGCCGGCCTAATTTATCTATCAGCGCCAGCCGACCTATGTTGTTCGTCGGTCCCAGCCGATCTATTCTGCCCGTCGGCCCTGGCCGATCCATTCCATCCGTCGGCCCCAGCCGGCCTATTTTGCCTGTCGGCCCTGGCCGGCCTATTTCGCCTGTCGGCCCGAGCCAATACACTTTCCTGGTCTCGAATTAAAGGTGGCCCAAGGGTATCAGCGAGCCATGGTCCGCTCACCATTGAGGCAAGACTACACAACAACGAAGTCACGCAGGAAAAACATTCAGATAAAAACAGGAAATCCCTTTGCTACGAAACGTCAAACAAATGTCTAAAAGGGCAAGATACAAGAGCAGCTCCTAAGAGCCAGGAGCCCCACCGACTTTGGGAATACCCTCAGTCACATCTACAGGAGCACGGCTAGATTCGCCCTTCTCAATTTTCCCCCTCTGTGACAGTTTGCGACCGTCCCTCGGAGGCTACGGCTTCGCTGGGACCACGGGCGCCGCCAGGCTCGGCGTCAGAAACATCGACACATTCATCTTCGTCTTCTTCTTCTTCGGACTCGCCGTCTTCGGAATCTTCGACGCTCAGAAAGAAAGGTCCCACTCCGGGCGCTCACTGAGAATCCGTTGTTTACATTCTTCATCCCATGATGGAAGGCGTCAACGCTAATAGCGTCCTGCCTACCCTTGAGAATGGCGTGCTGCGTTTTGACCTCCGCAGTCTGCTTCTCGGCCTCGATCACTTGGGCCTTCAAAATGACATTTTGTTCCTCAAGCTCGCTAGCCCGTGTCTCGAGTTCCGAGCTCCTGCTGCGAGTGGACGCGAGCACACTTTGGAGAGCCCGAATCTCCGACCCCATCCTCGCCATCTGGAAAAGCCAAAATCAATCGGCGTCGCAAGGAGCCAATAGAAAATAAAGAGGGTAAAATGGGAGCATACCTCCCCCTCTCGCCTGGCCAACCTTTGGCCAGCTCCTCGGCCTCACTCCGGGCTCTTGTCCTGTCAGCGCCGACCAGCTCGACCCTCTCTTGCAGGGTACTGATCTTCGATTGTCTGGCTTCAATCTCCCCACGAGCTTGCGACAACTCGTCACTCACCCGAGTTATCGTCCCTTGATGCCACCTAGCGTTCTCCTTCAAATGGGCAATTTCACCATCACGCCGTTTCAATTTCTCCTCCACTTCGCCGAGCATTCTCACCAGGCGCCTTCTTTCATCGTCGGCCTCCCTCCCCAGCCGACTCATACTCTCACCATGTTCCCGCTGCATCGCCGCCACCTCCGCGGAGTGTTTCGATTTAACCTTGGCCAACTCCAAGCACGCGTTGTCGTTCTTCGCCAGGAGTTCCTCTAACTCCTCCACCTGTGCTTTGCTTGGACACCTCCGCCAGGCGACCTGATGTGCCGCCCTTGCCGCCTTCGAGTTCCTATCCATCGTGTCCATGAGCTCTTCGAACTGCTCAGACACCTTCAGCCGCGACTGGAGCTCGACGTTCTCCCTCCGGCCTGGACACTGGCCCCCGTCGCCAAACTCAAGCGCCAGCAAATCGCCCGGGAAAGCAAAACACTCTGCAAAAGCAAAAATTGAATAAGAGGCCACGTTGGGTCATCGAGAAACGTCTATCGCGCAAGGAAAATACTCACCCGCGAGGCATAGGCCCGGGTCATCCTCATCAAGTCGTGTTATCAATATCGGAAGAAGGTGGATACTTTCAGCCACGCCTTGCTGCCCGAACGCAGCATCGACCAGCCCCAGGTCGGCAAACTTGTCCGCCGAAGGATCCGCGCCCGGATACAAGGCCGACCTTATCATGGCAGAAAATGCCTCCTCAATACTAGCGTCCGAGCTGCTGGTTGACCAACCCCGCCTGAGGGACCAGCCTGGGCGACCTCCGCCTGAGAGGCCTTCAACCTCCCAGCCTCCTCCGTCAAGGCCTATGGCTTGGGTCTCTTCAGATAGCTCGGCCAGCCCAAGCGCCAGCCTCCCCAAAATCTTCTTCGAGGGAGCCCCGATCGTGGGACCCCCACTTTGTTGTGCTCCCTCCACCGATGCATCCTTTCCAGTCGCCACCACCTGCGTCTCCTCCGCGGCTCCCCCGAGCCTCGGTCTGACCCGCCTCTTGACCCATCGAGGGCGGCCCGACCTCACTACTACCAGACTCCCCGGCGGACAGACCAAGTAGGGGCTCCCCCTGAACTTCCTCCGCTGCGGCTATCTCCTTCCCCTCTCCCGCTGGAGCCAGTGGTAATCCCGCGGGGACAATGGGCCCCTCTGCTACGGCGCCTCCGCTGGACCCGTCGCAGGTTCCTCTTTCAAGGGGGACGCGGTCGGACGAGCCAGCGGAGCTTCATCCGAACTATCCGATATCTCCACACGAGGGCGCCAGGTGCCGTGGCCATTCTCCCCGGATCCTCCTTCGCCCCCGGCGTCCTATGGGGACTGCTCCAACGTCCGGCGGGTTTTTGGCAGAGGTATGAGCCCTTTTCTCGGGCCGGCCGCTGTCCGCGCCGCTACCTTCCCCTGGGCGCTTCCCCTCTTCCTCTTGGAGAGGCTCGACAATGCCAACCTTGTGGCTGCCAAACCGGAATTTACATACTCAGACCCAAGCGCGGTAATCGAGAAAAATATACAGCGCAAAAAGGGACTCACCTTGTGGATCCAGAGGGCTGAGCCCGGCTGCGAAGAGGGCCCCCTCCGATAATAGGTCGTTAGCCGAAAATACCTGTCCATTACGAAGGACATCCAGGTCCCTCTCCTCCTGCGCCGATAAGGCCGGATGCGTCTCCGCATCCCTCGCAACTTCCCCCCATCGTCGAGGGAAATCGGAACCGACGTTCCCCTCCGCAATCACGAATCGGCTCTTCCACCCCTTGATGGAAGAAGGCTTATCCGCGATGACATTAAAAGATCTCCGGGGCCCGATGGAGGTCCACTCCGATTTCCTCCCGGGAGTCAAGTGGTAGCAGGTGCGGAAAAGGGGGAGAGTTGCAACGATTTGAATCTGGTGACACATCGAAATGAATCCGACGATATTCCGCCAACTATTTGGAGCCACCATCGATGGACAGATGTTGTAGTGGTCATGATCTCCTTCACCAAGGGATGGAGAGGAAAACGAAGACCCGCCTTAAAACTATCCTCATAGATAAAGACTCCGGACTCTAATCCCCGAGTAACCCTATCTTCGGGTTCGGCACCCGCAAAACTACATCCAGGGGCAGACCATACCTCTGGTGAATCCTCCCCAAATCCTCAGCAACGATTTCTGAGGCCACATCCTCAGGCTCATCGCCATCTCGGTTGAGGAAAATCCTGGGCGAAAACGATGAACGCTGGAGAGGATGAGAGACCAATACTCTTCTGAAAACAAGGTGAGAAGACACCGCGAACATGCGCACATGTGCATAAGCATGTATATATATAGGGCGGCTGTCACTTCGCTTCTCCGCCAAGGAACCGCCCTGGGGAGGCGGGACGTCTCATTCGAGGCGTCCGGAATCGCCTCGACAAACCTCCATATCGATCGGGATTCACGGCACGGCACAATCTCAACCGTCGCTAGTGGAGGAACCTTACCTCCGAAGGTACGATGGCCCTGTCGCATTAATTAGGGCATCATTGCATGAACTGTTTAGGCCAAGACGTCCCATCCAGGGCGCGCCACTTGAGCTTATACTCCCTACGCCCGAACCTACGCTTCGAACTAGGGAGTGGAGGGCATGTGTTGGGGGGTAAAATCGTCATTGCATTGATATCCGTGCGAGGCGGCTAAGGCTGACCTCCTCCCGCCGTCTCCCTCCGGGCTTCCGTAGCTCGGCCTCCTCCGGGCTTCCCTAGCTCGGCCTCTTTCGGGCTTCCGTAGCTCGGCCTCCTCCGGGCTTCCGTAGCTCGGCCCCCTCCGGGCTTCCGTAGCTCGGCCTCCTCTGGGCTTCCGTAGCTCGGCCCCCTCCGGGCTTCCGTAGCTCGGCCTCCTCCGGGCTTCCGTAGCTCGGCCTCCTCCGGGCTTCCATAGCTCGACCTCCCCGGGCTTCCTTAGCTCGGCCCCCTTCGAGCAATCCACAACCTAACATCTGCCTCCGCGGAACCTGGCACGGGAGAGCCCGAACCTGCCTGAGCGGCATCCTAGACAAGAATCATATCGGAACGTGGCCTAAAGCCTATCGTAACCACCCAGGCCTACTCAACCCGATCTCGAGATACCAAGGAGCTCTCCCAGCCGTCGATCCCAAAACGAACAGGGTACGGACCCTAACGGCCCCACAACGGCCTGATTCTATCCGTCTCCGTATCTTAACAACCTTCGGACCTTTCAGAAGGCGCTCAAGATCCAGGTGACAGTCTATAAATATCATAATCGCAGATTCCCTCAGGTATGCAACTCTATACGCACATTTTGCGCGCTTACACCTCCACTATCACTCTCCTGCTCTCGACGGGAGCTCGTCGGCGCTCTGCCCTTTGGAGCCTCCGATTGGCCGCCCCCGGAGAGGTCTCCCAGAGAGATCCACCTCCTCACTGTCTGGTTGATCGCCGATTCCTTCCCCACTGACTTGAGCGTCGGAGGGTCTTCCGCGGAGGACCACCCCCAGCGTCCCTCCGCGTATGGACTTCCTTTTGCAGGTCCGCCCCCCCTCTTCTCGGAGATCGACCGCGTCCGAGTCGGAGGACGGATTTCAGCGGCAACAAGTTGTTATGGAAAAACGAAGGATAAAATCCATTCAAATCATAAAGTTATAAGTATATAAGCTCAATATGACGGACAATCACCAACTTATACATATTGTACTTGTACTGCTACAATAAGCAAACTTAAGACAATATTTCTGGACTGATTCACCAACTTCTAAATCACCATGGTATGGTTGTTCTTCAAAACCTCCACGACACAAGCGGGTGTACCACACACACACACACAAAAAAAAAAAAAAAAAAAAAAAAATCCAGCATGCAAAGGAATAAATTAAAATACCACTTGGTAGACGCCAAAATAAGCTGCTTTAATTGCCTGCGACGATCCTCAGAAGAGCCTTGAAATTTTGGACCGAGCGGCCACCCGGTCCGACCGCCTGAACCGCCTTCTTCCCCAGCTCGCCCGCCCGCTCCCTCATTCTCTTCCCTTCCTTCGTTCTCAGAACCACGTCAAGAGCTTCCTTCAAACCGTCGCACGTGAGAGCCCCATCCTCGAACCCAACCCCGACCTTCCACACGTGCGACACCATTCTGGCGTTGATCCGCTGGTCCCCGAGGAATGGCCGGCACACCATGGGCACCCCGCCTGCGAGGCTCTCCACCACGGAGTTCCACCCGCAGTGTGTCACGAACGCCCCGACTGCCACGTGTCCCAACACCTCCATCTGCTGGGCCCACGGCACTACGAGTCCCCGCGAGCCGGTCCGGTCCAGGAACCCGGCCGGGAGCCGCGCCCTCTGCTCGTCCTCCAAGGACCAGAGGAAGGGCACGCCGCTGGCCTCGAGGCCCGCCGCGAGCTCCGCCAGCTCCTGCGTCGGCGGGGAGATGACGGTGCCGAAGCTGGCGTAGGTCACGGAGGCGGGGGCCTGGCGGTCGAGCCAAGGGAGGCAGGAGTAGCGGTCCGGTCCGGCCGGGCTGGGGGCGAGGAGGTTGAGGGGGCCGACCGGGAGGGAGGTGTTGAACCGGGCCGTGAACTCGGCGTCGAGGGCGGGGTCGAGGCCGGCGAAGGTGTTGAGGGCGACGGCGGCGGCGGCGCGGGGAAGCTCGTCGGCCATGTTGTGGAGGAGGCGGGAGAATTCGGAGTTGAGGTTGCCGAAGACAATACCTTCTGGAAGGTCTCGGACCCGCAGGGAGGAGAGTCCCGGGGTGAAGTTTAGGTGTTCGTCCGCCCGTACGGGAATAGCTTCATGAATCATCGAAACATAAATAATTCATTAACAATTATAACCAATAAATTTATCGACAAACTAATTAAACGGAAACTAGGCTCATGCCGAGGGTAAGTTATCTTTAGCCCAGAACAGGCTTAAATGCAAGCTTACAAACGTGGATAATTAAGCTTGGTCCCCGGTTCATAGATAAGTTCAGTTTTGATCCTTTATCTAATATTAAGGATACCATCTTCTACCTTTTGTGGGTTATTGACAATTCAATAATCTACAAATCCAACACCAAGTGTTCTTTAGCATAATCTATTCAGGGCAAATTATATCATACTTTAATATTATGCCCTGTCTATTTCGCCTCATAATAATTGATCTATTATACTAAATTTTTTAATTTTTAATCTTTCTTTTTTTTACAATAAAGCAATAATTATATCTATACAACTTATTTATTATATATAGTTATCTTTCCATTATATATAATTATTTTTTTATTGTACATAGTTATTTTCATGCTATATGCAGTTGTTCTTTTACTGAATAAATATAAGTAGGCACATAATTATTATGCAATAAAGATGATTAAAAATTAAAAAAATTTATATTGTCGACGAGTTGTTAAATGTTGGACAACATGTACTAAATATTAAACATTAGTCTACTTAAGAAGAATCGAACATCCATTACTCTTAATATTTATTTTTTTTTAAAAATAAAATACTGAATAAATATATGTGCCAGATTTGTGGGTCGAATTTTTATATGTTCATGAATATTCTAATTCTTTCATAACATAATAGGTTTGGCTATACTCGCATGTAGTTAAATTTAAATCTGATTATCTTTTTTATTTTTAGATTCATATAAATTATAAATTTAAAAAATAAAAATAAAAAAAATGAGATGACTTAAAGATTCATATAGATCTAAAAGTGAATCTGGATCTATTAATTTAGCTGCACCCAAGCGTAACAAAGTTCAACTCTAGCATCATTCATTGCAATATGCAATCATAGTAATTTTCTTATTTTCAATGTAACATATGTTAAGGTAACAAATAAGGATTTAGCTAACCATATCTTTTAATATTTTTCAAAAATAAAGCTCAAATCAGAATTTTTTTAAAACCATTACAAATATAAATCAAATCTTTTTTACCTTTAACGTTACTGTTATTTTCCTCACCAGCCTACGAATCAACAATAGCATCATAGGATTTGCTAATAAATAAATATGGTACATGATAGCGACCCTGTACCTCGGATTGCGGCAGCGATCAACGGATCAAGTTCAACGGGAGTTTACCTGGTTCCCCCGTTCCGACCTTCACTCGGAGGAGATCGGTGTAGAGGTGGACCGCGAGGCTTGCGGGCCCGCCAGTCCAGAGCGCGACCCACGGCACCCCCATCTCAGCCGCCATCTTCCCCGCGAACGAAAGGAACGCGTCGCTCACCATGCAGCTCACCTTGAGTCCTCTATCGCTCTCCGCGGCCGCCATCGCCGCCCCGAAATTCCCCGGCGTCACCCGCAAGAACAGCCGGACCTCCTCCTCCGGGTCGTCGGTGGGGAGCTTGTAGCCCTCCGGGCATCCGTCGGAGACATCGTAGATCCGGAGGTTGGCCGGGGCCGGCACGGCGGCTGCAGCGGAGCGAGCGAGGGAGGCGTTGGACCGGGCAGAGTTGATGAAGGAGAAGGTGGCGCCGGGGGCAGCGGCGGCGAGGGTGCGGGCGAGTAAGAAGAGCGGGGAAGCATGGGTGCCGAAGGGGAAGG
This sequence comes from Calamus simplicifolius, assembly GCA_900491605.1. NCBI lineage: Eukaryota > Viridiplantae > Streptophyta > Magnoliopsida > Arecales > Arecaceae > Calamus > Calamus simplicifolius. The sequence goes on from UESW01004906.1 coordinate 496,007, forward strand.
CGAGGAGCACCACGTGCGGGGTGTCCAGTCGCCGGCGTTCGTCGGAGCTCATGGTGGAGGACGCACGATATGCTGTGGATCGAGCGTGCACGTCAAGGGAGGACGGATGTGTGGCGGAGTGGAGCTGAGACCCGGGAAGAGTATTTAAGCGGGAGGGTGGGCTTCTGCTCCCACGAGGCTGGTTGCTGGTGTGTCAGCACTGCATTGGTTGTTAGCTGTGTCTCTACTTTTAGGCCCAATGAGAGAGGAGTGACAACGCGGCACTCGCTGATCTTCGACCGCGACGTGGGCGATGGCGGGTGGCGCGTGGAGGGAAGAGAGCCTTGGTGGGTAGGGCGTGCCAAGCGATGTTCGAAGCATAGTTGGATCCTTCCAGGCGCGTTTAGAATTGCAGTTAGAATTAAGGTCTACGGTTTACCTGTTAAAAGATAACGATTGTTAGTTTGTCAGAGTTAGTTTTTTTAAATAATGAGCTTATCTTTTTTATGATTTGATAAGATAGCTAAGATCATAATAGGATTATGGTTATTCGTAGAAATAAAAAATTAATAATATATATATGGTGATGTGTTTAATAAAATGTAATAGAAAAATTTTATTCTTAAGTAAAAAATCTTTTATGGAAACAATCCTAACAAAAATTGGTATCAGAGAGGAGGATGAGAAAACCAACGCTAGCGGTCCTTCCCTTCCCTGCGAGAAGGACGAGAAGACCAACGCTAGCGGTACTTTTCTTCCCCGCGTCAACATCCATCGCTTTATCAGAGAGGAGGATGAGAAGACCAACGCCAGCGATCCTTCCCTTCCCTGCGAAGAGGACGAGAAGACCAACGCCAGCGGTCCTTCCCTTCTTCGCATCAACATCCATTGTCTTGTCAAATCTGTTGCACTTATTAGAATCAAACCACCGCATTAAAATCCTCATCCCGTTGAAAAAAAATCTTCATGCAATCATCACGTGGAGTCCGTTAGAAGAAAGCGCCAGTGGAAGCTCTTGGATAACATTTGCTGCTAGAAGGCCACGATTCCGCAGTCTCAAGAAACGTTGCTATGGTTGTTGTTTTGCCAAGAGAACAAATAAACGAAAAGTGGAAAGATCCAAGAAAACAGCCACTGTCTTCGCGAAGGAAAAGCATCAATTCTAAATGCCGCCTAGCGTGAAATAGCCATGCGCGTGAAGCAGCCGTGATGCTACCTTTTTGCAAGGCAATCTTCAAAGCAACGACGAGGTTTGACTACCCCTTTGACTTCCAATCAATCATGCGTCTGTTTTCAAAAAAAAAAAACTTTTGCGTTAGAAAACAGCGAGTCTTTTTAACTTCTTAATCTATGGTTAAAAAAAAAGAGAGCCAAGATTTTACAGAAGTTTTCTTTGTTGGCCGTTAGAATTTTTTCTTGTTTTTGAAGCAAGAAAGAAAGCCCTTTGGTAGGTGGACGTTAAGGCCAAAGATCTGTTGCCGATTCGTGAAGAAAAAATTGCTACAAAAAATTCATGGCAACTTCCAACAATATTGGTATGAATATTCATCAACCTTCTATTCCTATTTTGATGGAGATAATTATGATTATTGGAGCATCAAGATGAAGACCCTTTTTATTTCAAGAAGTATGAGATCTAGTTAAGAACGGGTACGAAGACCCAGTTAATCCAACAAATAATCAGAAGTAGCAACTGAAGGACTACAAAAAGAAGGATGCCAAAGCCCTATTCTTCATCCAACAAGCTGTGTCTGAGAAATTTTTTTCCAGAATTATTAGAGCCACCAAATCAAAGGAGGCATGGGATATCTTGCAAGAGGAATTTCAAGGCAACATAAAGGTAAGAGCTACCAAACTTCAAACTCTAAGAAGAGAGTTAGATAATTTGAGAATGCAAGAAAATAAAAAATTGAAGGATTACTTCTTCAAAATCACGGAGACTGTTAATCAAATGAAGAGCTATGGTGAAACCATCACCGAGCGAAGAATATGTGAAAAAATCTTGGCTAGTTTATCTCCAAAATTTGATACAATAGTTACAATTATTGAAGAATCTAAAGATCTTTCTGAATTAAGTGTTCATGAATTAATGGGATCTCTTGAAGCTCATGAGCAAAGATTGTTTAGGCAAAAAGAATCATCAATTAAAAGTGCCTTTCAATCTAAACTCAAAGTGGTTGATAAAAATTCTCAAAAAGAATCATCGAGTCATGCTCCAGTCAAAAAAGAGTCATTCAGAGGTGAAAACCAGAGTAGAGGAAGAGGAAGAAATATGAAAGGAAGAGGTAGAGAAATACAAATAAATATTTTTTCAAAAAGGCATATGATGAGAGCACTCAACAAAGGTGCAATATATATAAAAAGTCTTCTCATACTGAAAAAGATTGCTGGTTTAGGGGAAAACCCCAATGTTATAATTGCAAAAAGTTTAGACATGTTCAAAAAGATTGCATATACAAAGCAAGTGAGCAAGCACACTTCACAAAAGAAAATGAAGGTCAGCAAAGCACACTATACGCATATCAAACTACAGAAGAGCAAAGTAATAATATGTGGTATCTTGACAGTGGTTGCAGCAATCACATGACTAGTGACAAGTCTATTTTTGTGAACATTGACAGTTCTTCAATTTCACAAGTGAAGATGAAAAATGGTGCATTAGTCCAAGCAAGAGGCAAAGGCACAATTGAAATCAATACCAAGAAAGGAAGAAAATTTATTCATGATGTTTTACTTGTTTCAGATTTGAAGCAAAATCTTTTAAGTGTTGGACAACTGATTGAGCATGGGCATATGGTTCACTTTGAAGATAATGTTTGCAAGTTATATGACAGAGGGATGAAAAAGCAACTTATGACAAATATCAAGATGGAGAAAAATAGAAGTTTTCCTCTTATTTTGCACTATGCAAAGGATGCTGCATGGAAGATGAAGGTAAATGATGAGTCATGGTTATGGCACAAAAGGTTTGAGCACTTAAATTTTCAAAGCTTGAGAAGTCTACATCAAAAGAATATAGTGTATGGTCTACCAGCAATACATGACAAGAAAGAACCTTGTGAAGGATGTGCACTTGGAAAACAATATAGAGAGGCATTTCCAAAAGAGCATGTATGGAGAGCCAAAGCACCATTGGAGCTTATTCATACTGACATATGTGGGCCTATGAAAACTCCTTCTCATGTAGGTAATATCTATTTCATTATTTTTATTGATGACTATTCAAGAATGATATGGATATATTTTATGAGACATAAATCTCACTAAATAAGAACCACAACGAGCCTAGCTTTATTTCTTCCTCTTCTGTTGGGCAGTAGTACTTCTTAATCTGTACGTGTCTCTTGTGCAGAAAGTTTTTGATCGATGGTTTCAGCCCTGCATGCATCGATGTGGCTGCCTCCTAAACGTACGTTTTTTAGGCATGATTACTTGCTGAGTTAAACCAAGGAAATTGTCTACAAGGGATTTTGTTGCTTTTGTTTGGGTTTTCAGAGTCTACAAGGGGATTTTGTTGCATGCATGAGCACATGCTTCAAAGGATCAGTATAGAACTTCATCCTTACTGTCAACTGAAAATGTCGCAGAGGCAGCAGACCAGTTCTGATGGAGGTGGATGTAGTGGGAGTTAAAACTAATGTGGGTCGAGAATGGTAGTTGCTCCCCCTTTGTCCACATGCCACCCACTTGGTAAACTTAGCGCAGAAGGCATCTTTGACAGCATATATGTACATCCCACCAATCACAAAGGTATGCAAGAAGGCTGGCCATTACAATAGCAATATTTTGCGTAAGAGCTTGTGCTGACACGTACCTAATCTCGATCGTATTAATAGATCAGTATCAATAAACTTAAATAATCATTTTTTTTGCTAATTTTTTGATGAGATCTTAAATTTTGCCTATAGTATTAGAGCTGCTGTAGTTCATAGCTCACGCGGAACAAGAAATACTGTAGATAGGATAATACAGTTTGCGACTTAGATTAAATTGGATCAAGCTTTAAATTTGGATGTTAGACTTTTAATATGATGATATGTTTTACTTCTGGCCAATTGCGTCTCATCTCTTTGAGTAAAGTTCTTGTTGTTGCATTTTGTTGAGAATGATAGCTAGGCAAACATCATTTAAGTTAAAAGCCTTTCCTCAAAAGATCGACTTAAAAGACCATGGGTTTCAGTTTATAATAAACTATAGTTGCTTAATGCTAGTGAACTTTCATTCAGTCATAATGCTACGGAATTACTGGCAATTTAAGGAGCAACCTCATCTCGAGGGAACATAGTTAGTCCACGTGATATGTCGATCGATCAAGTACACGGTAATGGGATCGGACTCCAGCTTTATGAATATCAGCAAAACCAACCAAATAGCTGTAGCCCACCGAGTTTGCTGAAGGCCGCGTCTTATCAATTTACTGGCAAACCGGCCGGCAAGGAGGTGGCAACACAAGCGAGGACAGGGCTCAAATCGTTGAACTTTGGACGCTGATATGAACTGGTCGGAGTATCTTCCAAAATGAGCTTGGATTAAAAGGCAAGTCCAGTCTACACCCAGTTAGTTAAGCTGCCAAAACGCCCATAGAATAAGGGTTAAACTTTCGCATTCATTCATTCTATATGTAAGTAGGGGAAGATTTTAATTTCTCCGTTTAATTACCCCTACAAAAAAAAAAAAAAAAAAAAAGCTCAATCCGAAAGTTTCAGAACGCTCGATCCGAAACAGAGACTTGGCAGGCCGTTCGTCCAATCAATTAGTCAAAAACAGTATCCACAAATATAAAGTCTTGGAAGTTTGAAATTGATGGCTACATGAATAAATGAGGTTGTTAAAATGTCGTTGCAAATAGTTTGATATATCATATCATCTCTTTCAATAAGAAAGAGACTGGATCCCAAATATTCTATCAAATCTACCAACATAAAAAAATTCTATCAAATCGACTCAACTCAATTTAACTTATCTAAGTCTTTTTTTTTTCAACTACATAGGATCGACTATATAAATCTACTTCCTACATTCTGCTCTATTAAGGACTAAGTCGTATTTAAATTACAACATAAAAAATATTATCTAAAAAAAGTTATTATTTTTATTGTTATGTAAAAAAGATATAATTATTTATAATTTAAGTATTATTTTATTTCTAAATAGAGTATAATGAAAAAAAATAGATTCATGTAGTTGGCTTAAAAAAAAAAAAAGGCTGACATGAGTTGAGTTGTTATGGAAAAACGAAGGATAAAATCCATTCAAATCATAAAGTTATAAGTATATAAGCTCAATATGACGGACAATCACCAACTTATACATATTGTACTTGTACTGCTACAATAAGCAAACTTAAGACAAGATTTCTGGACTGATTCACCAACTTCTAAATCACCATGGTATGGTTGTTCTTCAAAACCTCCACGACACAAGCGGGTGTACCACACACACACAAAAAAAAAAAAAAAAAAATCCAGCATGCAAGGGAATAAATTAAAATACCCACTTGGTAGACGCCAAAATAAGCTGCTTTAATTGCCCGCGACGATCCTCAGAAGAGCCTTGAAATTTTGGACCGAGCGGCCACCCGGTCCGACCGCCTGAACCGCCTTCTTCCCCAGCTCGCCCGCCCGCTCCCTCATTCTCTTCCCTTCCTTCGTTCTCAGAACCACGTCAAGAGCTTCCTTCACCCCGTCGCACGTGAGAGCCCCATCCTCGAACCCAACCCCGACCTTCCACACGTGCGACACCATTCTGGCGTTGATCCGCTGGTCCCCGAGGAATGGCCGGCACACCATGGGCACCCCGCCCGCGAGGCTCTCCACCACGGAGTTCCACCCGCAGTGTGTCACGAACGCCCCGACTGCCACGTGTCCCAACACCTCCATCTGCTGGGCCCACGACACTACGAGTCCCCGCGAGCCGGTACGGTCCAGGAACCCGGCCGGGAGCCGCGCCCTCTGCTCGTCCTCCAAGGACCAGAGGAAGGGCACGCCGCTGGCCTCGAGGCCCGCCGCGAGCTCCGCCAGCTCCTGCGTCGGCGGGGAGATGACGGTGCCGAAGCTGGCGTAGGTCACGGAGGCGGGGGCCTGGCGGTCGAGCCAAGGGAGGCAGGAGTAGAGGTCCGGTCCGGCCGGGCAGGGGCGAGGAGGTTGAGGGGGCCGACCGGGAGGGAGGTGTTGAACCGGGCCGTGAACTCGGCGTCGAGGGCGGGGTCGAGGCCGGCGAAGGTGTTGAGGGCGACGGCGGCGGCGGCGCGGGGAAGCTCGTCGGCCATGTTGTGGAGGAGGCGGGAGAATTCGGAGTTGAGGTTGCCGAAGACAATACCTTCTGGAAGGTCTCGGACCCGCAGGGAGGAGAGTCCCGGGGTGAAGTTTAGGTGTTCGTCCGCCCGTACGGGAATAGCTTCATGAATCATCGAAACATAAATAATTCATTAACAATTATAACCAATAAATTTATCGACAAACTAATTAAACGGAAACTAGGCTCATGCCGAGGGTAAGTTATCTTTAGCCCAGAACAGGCTTAAATGCAAGCTTACAAACGTGGATAATTAAGCTTGGTCCCCGGTTCATAGATAAGTTCAGTTTTGATCCTTTATCTAATATTAAGGATACCATCTTCTACCTTTTGTGGGTTATTGACAATTCAATAATCTACAAATCCAACACCAAGTGTTCTTTAGCATAATCTATTCAGGGCAAATTATATCATACTTTAATATTATGCCCTGTCTATTTCGCCTCATAATAATTGATCTATTATACTAAATTTTTTTAATTTTTAATCTTTCTTTTTTTTACAATAAAGCAATAATTATATCTATACAACTTATTTATTATATATAGTTATCTTCCATTATATATAATTATTTTTTTATTGTACATAGTTATTTTCATGCTATATGCAGTTGTTCTTTTACTGAAATAAATATAAGTAGGCACATAATTATTATGCAATAAAGATGATTAAAAATTAAAAAAATTTATATTGTCGACGAGTTGTTAAATGGTTGGACAACATGTACTAAATATTAAACTTTAGTCTACTTAAGAAGAATCGAACATCCATTACTCTTAATATTTATTTTTTAAAAAAATAAAATACTGAATAAATATATGTGCCAGATTTGTGGGTTGAATTTTTATATGTTCATGAATATTCTAATTCTTTCATAACATAAGGTAGGTTTGGCTATACTTGCATGTAGTTAAATTAAACTGATTATCTTTTTTATTTTTAGATTCATATAAATTATAAATTTAAAAATAAAAAATAAAAAAAATGAGATGACTTAAAGATTCATATAGATCTAAAAGTGAATATGGATCTATTAATTTAGCTGCACCCAAGCGTAACAAAGTTCAACTCTAGCATCATTCATTGCAATCTGCAATCATAGTAATTTTCTTATTTTCAATGTAACATATGTTAAGGTAACAAATAAGGATTTAGCTAACCATATCTTTTAATATTTTTCAAAAATAAAGCTCAAATCAGAATTTTTTTAAAACCATTACAAATATAAATCAAATCTTTTTTACCTTTAACGTTACTGTTATTTTCCTCACCAGCCTACGAATCAACAATAGCATCATAGGATTTGCTAATAAATAAATATGGTACATGATAGCGACCCTGTACCTCGGATTGCGGCAGCGATCAACGGATCAAGTTCAACGGGAGTTTACCTGGTTCCCCCGTTCCGACCTTCACTCGGAGGAGATCGGTGTAGAGGTGGACCGCGAGGCTTGCGGGCCCGCCAGTCCAGAGCGCGACCCACGGCACCCCCATCTCAGCCGCCATCTTCCCCGCGAACGAAAGGAACGCGTCGCTCACCATGCAGCTCACCTTGAGTCCTCTATCGCTCTCCGCGGCCGCCATCGCCGCCCCGAAATTCCCCGGCGTCACCCGCAAGAACAGCCGGACCTCCTCCTCCGGGTCGTCGGTGGGGAGCTTGTAGCCCTCCGGGCATCCGTCGGAGACATCGTAGATCCGGAGGTTGGCCGGGGCCGGCACGGCGGCTGCAGCGGAGCGAGCGAGGGAGGCGTTGGACCGGGCAGAGTTGATGAAGGAGAAGGTGGCGCCGGGGGCAGCGGCGGCGAGGGTGCGGGCGAGTAAGAAGAGCGGGGAAGCATGGGTGCCGAAGGGGAAGGCGAGGAGCACCACGTGCGGGGTGTCCAGTCGCCGGCGTTCGTCGGAGCTCATGGTGGAGGACGCACGATATGCTGTGGATCGAGCGTGCACGTCAAGGGGAGGACGGAGGTGTGGCGGAGTGGAGCTGAGACCCGGGAAGAGTATTTAAGCGGGAGGGTGGGCTTCTGCTCCCACGAGGCTGGTTGCTGGTGTGTCAGCACTGCATTGGTTGTTAGCTGTGTCTCTACTTTTAGGCCCAATGAGAGAGGAGTGACAACGCGGCACTCGCTGATCTTCGACCGCGACGTGGGCGATGGCGGGTGGCGCGTGGAGGGAAGAGAGCCTTGGTGGGTAGGGCGTGCCAAGCGATGTTCGAAGCATAGTTGGATCCTTCCAGGCGCGTTTAGAATTGCAGTTAGAATTAAGGTCTACGGTTTACCTGTTAAAAGATAACGATTGTTAGTTTATTAGAGTTAGTTTTTTTAAATAATGAGCTTATTTTTTTATGATTTGATAGGATAGCTAAGATCATAATAGGATTATGGTTATTCGTAGAAATAAGAAATTAACAATATATATAATGATGTATTTAATGAAACGTAATAGAAAAATTTTATTCTTGAGTGAAAAACCTTCTTCTACCTTGATTTCTCTTCCAAAATAATCTCAATATGTGTTGGAAACAATCCTAACAAAATTGGTATCAGAGAGGAGGATGAGAAGACCAACGCCAGCGGTCCTTCCCTTCCCTGCGAGAAGGACGAGAAGACCAACGCCAGCGGTCCTTTCCTTCCCTGCGAGGAGGACGAGAAGACCAACGCCAGCGGTCATTCCCTTCTTCGCGTCAACATCCATCGCCTTGTCAAATCTGTTGCACTTATTAGAATCAAACCACCGCATTAAAATCCTCATCCCGTTGAAAAAAAATCTTCATGCAATCATCACGTGGAGTCCGTTAGAAGAAAGCGCCAGCGGAAGCTCTTGGATAACATTTGCTGCTAGAAGGCCACGATTCCGCAGTATCAAGAAACGTTGCTATGGTTGTTGTTTTGCCGAGAGAACAAATAAATGAAAAGTGGAAAGATCCAAGAAAACAGCCATTGTCTTCGCGCGCGAAAGAAAGCATCAGTTCTAAATGCTGCCTAGCGTGAAATAGCCATGCGCGTGAAGCAGCCGTGATGCTACCTTTTGCAAGGCAATCTTCAAAGCAACGATGAGGTTTGACTACCCCTTTGACTTCCAATCAATCGTGCGTCTGCTTTCAAAAAAAACTTTGGCGTTAGAAAACAGCGAGTCTTTTTAACTTCTTAATCTATGGTTAAAAAAAAAAAGAAAGCCAAGATTTTACAGAAGTTTTCTTTGTTGGCCGTTAGAATTTTTTCTTATTTTTGAAGCAAGAAAGAAAGCCCTTTGGTAGGTGGACGTTAAGGCCAAAGATCTGTTGCCGATTCGTGAAGAAAAAATTGCTACAAAAAATTCATGGCAACTCCCAATATTGGTATGAATATCCACCAACCTTCTATTCCTATTTTTGATGGAGATAATTATGATTATTGGAGCATCAAGATGAAGACCCTTTTTATTTCACAAGAAGTATGGGATCTAGTTAAGAACGGGTACGAAGACCCAGTTAATCCAACAAATAATCAGAAGTAGCAATTGAAGGACTACAAAAAGAAGGATGCCAAAGCCCTATTCTTCATCCAACAAGCTGTGTCTGAGAAAATTTTTCCCAGAATTATTAGAGCCACCAAATCAAAGGAGGCATGGGATATCTTGCAAGAGGAATTTCAAGGCAACATAAAGGTAAGAGCTATCAAACTTCAAACTCTAAGAAGAGAGTTAGATAATTTGAGAATGCAAGAAAATAAAAAATTGAAGGATTACTTCTCCAAAATCACGGAGACTGTTAATCAAATGAAGAGCTATGGTGAAACCATCACCGAGCGAAGAATATGTGAAAAAATCTTGGCTAGTTTATCTCCAAAATTTGATACAATAGTTGCAATTGTTGAAGAATCTAAAGATCTTTCTGAATTAAGTGTTCATGAATTAATGGGATCTCTTGAAGCTCATGAGCAAAGATTGTTTAGGCAAAAAGAATCATCAATTGAAAGTGCCTTTCAATCTAAACTCAAAGTGGTTGATAAAAATTCTCAAAAAGAATCATCGAGTCATGCTCCAGTCAAAAGAGAGTCATTCAGAGGTGAAAACCAGAGTAGAGGAAGAGGAAGAAATATGAAAGGAAGAGGTAGAGAAATACAAAGAAATAATTTTTTAAAAAGGCAATATGATGAGAGCACTCAACAAAGGTGCAATATATGTAAAAGGTCTTCTCATGCTGAAAAAGATTGCTGGTTTAGGGGAAAACCCAATGTTATAATTGCAAAAAGTTTGGACATGTTCAAAAAGATTGCAGATACAAAGCAAATGAGCAAGCACACTTCTCAGAAGAAAATGAAGGTCAGCAAAGCACACTATATGCATGTCAAACTGCAGAAGAGCAAAGTAATAATATGTGGTATCTTGACAGTGGTTGCAGCAATCACATGACTGGTGACAAGTCTATTTTTGTGAACATTGACAGTTCTTCAATTTCACAAGTGAAGATGGAAATGGTGCATTAGTCCAAGCAAGAGGCAAAGGCACAATTGAAATCAATACCAAGAAAGGAAGAAAATTCATTCATGATGTTTTACTTGTTCCAGATTTGAAGCAAAATCTCTTGAGTGTTGGACAACTGATTGAGCATGGG